>RJWJ010006155.1:18951-64007 GCA_004363605.1 Indri indri
ATAGAAAGAAATTAATTGGACAGCTAAAAATATATATAGAAAAAATTAGCCGGGCATGGTGGCGCATGCCTGTAGTCCCAGCTACTCGGGAGGCTGAGACAGTAGGATTGCTCGAGCCCAGGAGTTTGAGGTTGCTGTGAGCTAGGCTGACGCCATGGCACTCGCCCCAGGCAAGAGAGTGAGACTCTGTCTAAAAAAATAAATAAATAAAAATAAAATAGGTAAATGAACATGAAAAACAAAATAGTCATGCAAATCAGCAATGTTGAGAAGGATTGTCCTCTGCTAGGGAGGTGGATGGACGACTGCCGCCACCAGCTCTTCCAGCCGAACTCGGCCACACGGCAGCCACCCAGGAGCCGGCTAAATTTGCTTGTTCTGTTTAGAAGTTGCAGAGGCCAAAACAGCAGCTAGCTTGCTAAATGATTCCTCAAGGAACCCCATTCTGAAAGCCCATTTCTTAATCCTCCCTGAGCTTACCTGCTGGGTACTCCTGTACAGTGAACTCCTCCTTCCAGGAGGCCAGATCCTGCCTGAACTCTTAACAGCTTGTCCTAAAGCTCACATTTATAGCCTTCTCTTGCAACCCTGGGGCAGATTCTAAACAGCCATCAGGAAGGCATAATCCTCTCTAGTAGAATCCTTACAAGAATTCTTACCAGTAGAACAGCAGAGATGTGTAGGGCAGGGACATTCAGCTGCAAGCATATTTCAATATTATGGTTCTCCAGTTAGATCTCTGTGCTTACATATTGTTGGCAACTATCTAGGTAAAATCAGTATCTTGAAGATTAACCATTAACTGTCCTTTATCCTTGATCAATCTAACAGTGGAGATCAAATTGATTTCCGGACTCAGAGAGAACACTACTTTCGAACATTCTGAGTTCTTACTTGCACCTCCCAGCTCAGCTACTGCTAGAAGTCAGGGACTTTAGAACTGCTCCGTGTCCTCAATGTCCCTCTGGCAATTAGCTTTGCCACCTCCGGCCACCAGATGATTTTCTCCACTGCAGTCAGAAGGCTCTCATGGTAGAGAAGACAACTAATTAAAACTACTGTCCTTCATTTGCCCCTTAGCAAAGTTCCAGAATTCCATCAGACCCCTAAATTCCACTGGTTCAAAGAAGAAAAAATATATATATGTCCCCATGTAAAAGAATCACCTCACCAAAAACATGACCCAAGTCGACTATTTCCCTCCAATCAGTTGCTCTATCACTTTATATTGTCTGAAGATGAGCACAAGTCCTCCATTACATTTCTTCCTTTGTTTTATTTAATTTTAACTCAAATTTAAAGGCAGTGGTTCCCCTAAAAACGGTTGAAGCCTAAAACTTCTTTTATACACAGTATTCGGCTACAAACCCAAGCTTCTCTATGAATGTAATTTTAAAATAATATTGAAATAGAACTTACAAACTGAGATTCTAGTGTTTCATAACAAGGACTGATTAGTACAGAAATGAAAAAGTTGAGAAAATGAAGTTTTGTGTATGAAACTGAGTATGCTGTTGCATAAAAGCCAAACCTCTGAAATGTGTTATATAAGAAGCTGAGCAGGCTGATGTTTCTTGAAATTTGCTGAGAATAAATTTGAAATCACATTTCCACTGAAGTAATTGCATATCTTCTAGAGCAATGGTTCCTAACTTTCTTAAGGATCCTTTTTGAATACCAAGAAATTCAGTGAAAACTCCTACGTAATTGAAAAAATACAGAATGTATGCAGATAGAGATGCACAGTTCTTTGCATTAATCCATAGCACCTCAGGAGTCTGGGTCCCATCAGCTGGCTTTCACTGATCCTGTCTTGCGATGGCCATAAATTATTCCAGAAATGACTGTCCCGTGCAAACATCCTAGAACATCCTCACTGCTCCCATTACAACTTCCGAGATTACTGTGTCTACATCGTGTTTGGCAATGTTAGAAAATAAGTATCGTCCCTTCTTCCATTAGTCTTAATACATAGTCTACGATTGATGTTTTCTACCCTATAAATTTACCTTTCTTGTAGTCTTTAATTAAATCTAAAATCTGTTCACCTTCTCCTCCAGCATAGGGTTGAATTGTGAGAACCCACAGAATTCATGAAGGACCTTTCTATATGCAAAAATAAAGGTGATAACTTATCATTCCCACCAAGGGGATGATTATCTGCATAAATCTTCACTGTGCCATTGAAAGCTACATTAAATCATCCTGAGGGTCCATCGCACTGTGGGTGATGAGCCAGCACTTTCAAATATCTAACCCCGCTCCACTATCCCAGGAAATTCACACCCTTGTCTGCAAGCATCTTTGAAAGAAATCCAGGCCAAAAATGAACCGTGTCAATCCTCGCCTATCTCGTGGACGTGAGAATGCAATGCCATGCTGCTTTCCAATCCCTTACTTCATAAAAGGTGTCTCTACAATAAACATTTTGCCCTTTTGAGAAGCATTTTCTAATTTCCACACACTCTAGGAAAACTCCCCGACAGATAGGAAAGATTGTGGGTTGTTGTCTGGTAAATCTCCTCCCCCTGCCTCTGGCACACCTCACAACCTATATATTATTGTGCATCTGCCTTGTGTCATAGAACCGTGGACATTATTTGGGTGGCATGAATTCATGGCGATCCATAAACTTGGATGGGGAAAAAAATGACATCTTTATTTTCACTAACCTCTAACTTAAATTTAGTATTTCCTTCAAATACGAATGCAGGCCACAAACTGCAGTAGTCTTGGAGACTTTATGGCCAAAAGAAATCACGGATATTTTCCTATCACATTAAGGTTTTGCAGGTATCCCAATTATTTACTCTCATCACCATTTCAAAATTGAGATAGCTGCTAGATATGCCACAAGAGCTTGCTGTTTAATGTGGTAACAAAGCCCATATGTCACTAAGTCTCCAATTTGGGAGATATATATATATAGTAATTATATTTTAATTGATTTCCTTAGTAATTGATTTCCTATGTATTTTATGCTATGCATTTAAGAGCATTATTTGGAGAAAGGGTCCATGGCCCTTGTCATATGGCCAAAGGGGTCCAGGGCACAAAGGAGACTAAGCATCCCTGCCTCGAGCTGTATCTTTGCTCTGTCACTGCTGCATCCTCAAAGACCCTTCATTGCTTTCAGTGTTCCACTTTAAGGAGCCCTGGCCACAACCCTGTGCCCTGTGTTGTCGGGGCCAGTCCTGTCTGGAGACATTCTGAGCAGAAGATCCATTGATAGACACCCCTGTGGCTTCTTTCCAACACCTGCCTTGGGGGACATGGCAGGGTGCTCCAAGGGCCTCTCTGCTGGTCACTGGAATGAATGAGGAGGCCCTCAGAGAACATTTCTTCTGCCTCCTAATTCCATAGTCAAGCCAACTGAATCCCAGAGAGCAAAAGGGCCTGCTCCAGAATCCCACAGGTGGTTAATTGCCCTGCCTCTCCGGAAAGTTCTCTCCCATGTATTACACATGGACAAATAACAATGACTAGCATTGTTTCTGAGAGTGTTGTGTTTTTATTTTGTTTTTAATTGACATATATTTATGGGGTACAGTGTGATTTTTGATATGTGTATACAATGTGTATTAATAATATTCAAATCGTGGCATTCAGCATACCCCTCACCTCAAACATCTATCACTTCTTTGTGGTAAGAACATTCAAAATCCTCTCTTCTAGTTATTTTGAAATATATACTGTAACATCATGTATGACAGTCACCCTAACGTGGCCCAGAACCCCAGGACTTACTCCTCCTATCTAGCTGTAACCCTGTACCCCTTGGCCAATGTCTCCCCATCATGCCATCAGCCCCCACCAGACCCACGTGACCAGCATCCGTATCATGCTCACGGCACCAGGCGCTGTTTTAAGTGCTTTACATGTGTTAATTCCTTTAATGATCATAGTTAACAAAGTTTCTATGATTATCCACATTTTAAAGATGGGAAAGTAGAGGCAGAGAGTGGTTAAGGGATTTGCTAGGTTACACCAGTAAATGATGGAGCCATGACTCAAATCAGGCGGTCAATGTTTTCTCCGCCCTTTACTGTCCTGCCTCTCCAGCCAACTAACACCAGGGATGACATGGAAGGCGATGAGAAAACTCAGCACCAAACCGAGCAGAGGTAATCTCCCAAAGAGCTTTCTGTCTTGCAGAGGCCAAACAATGTACTCATCTTGTAGAACAGGGATAAAAATGCCTGCCTTGTAGGGTTGGTCTGAAAATCGAATTTTATACATATAAAATTCATATGTATATATCAAGTGCTAAGTATGTCCAGTGCATGAATTCCCCAAAATGGTAATTATTAGAATTTTTGCCAGTATTTTGGTCAAGATAGACACAAAGACAGTGGACAAAGATGAGGCAGACAGTGAAACACAAACCTTCGGGAGTGAGAAATGAGCAGAAAATAGTGGTCGGAGTGGAAGACAGGTCAAGACACGCAGCCCACGTTTGCAACAGGCTCCTGACACCTCCCAACTCTCAAGGTTCAAGTTTACATATTGCCTCTCTTTCCCCCCAGATTTGTTCCAGCTCATGTTTCCCTTCCTCGGTGAACATTGCTACATTCACCTTCTTTCTTGCTCCTCTCCTTCCAATCTCACCACAGATCCTCTCAACCTGCCCCAGAATATCTCACATGGTTCAAATATGATTCCCTCTCAAAATCAGCACCAGAAGACCCAAGAAAAATCTGTATGGTTGTTGTAAAACTGAAAAGGTTAAAAACAACGTTCAAACGATATTCAAGGATTGTCCACACAGAAAGCAAGACCAGCCAGAGAATAGGATGCTCTGGCCCACAGCTACCAAGTGCAGGGTCAAACCCACATGGGAGCAAGTGGGATCACATGTCAGGGAGCCCTGGCTGAGCCCCCTAGGCACCACCTGGCTTAGAGAATACGAGGGATGTCTGACTGTTTTGCCTGCCCCACCTCCTGCTTTGGGGAAACTGTGGCCAACCTAGGTCAAATACACTTTCCCTCCTGAGAATTCAACCAAGGTGGAGACGCACAGGGAAGAAGGGGGTTGGAGATGAGCCATCAAATTGACAGCCACACCCTGGAGAGGGGTGCAGAAGCTCTTCTTTCTAAGATCCCCAGAACTGCACCACATCCTGCCCTCCCAAGGCCCAATGGCTCTGTCTTCCTTTGATTCTATAAGATATTCCATTATCCCAGGTGTTTATAGTATTATCATGCTTCATAACATATGTACACTATATATATATATCCTTCTACATAAATCGATATTTCATAATCAACATTAAAGACTAAAAGAGCAAAAACAAAAGGAATTTCTGAAAGAGGTTTGTTTCCAGGCGGTGAGGTGGGATTCTTTGCCATCTCAAATGAAAGGAAAGAATTATGTGCTAATTCTGCTAAGGGAAGTGGAAACCAGTAGAAGGCCTTAAGAGAACTAAAGACATGAAAAATCTAACCAAATAGGAAAGGAAGTTAGTGAGGTCTCAGTGAGGTTGAAGGCTCCACCCAACTTTTAGTTAACTCGATAATTGCTGAGAGTTAACTGCAACCCTATGGATGTGGTCTGCAAGACTGTCCCTTTGGAGGATTTGGTCTGCGAGTCCCAGTAGTCTCCAATAGACACTGTGAAAATGGCCAATGTGTCCCTCTCAAGCACAAGCAGCCCTGGGCACCCAGGGTATGGATCCCACACAAAATGCTCTAGAAGGAACACCTTTCTGTTTAGGATGAGAGCCCAACGTACCTGGAATGGCACTTTTTCAGTGAGGAGCATCTAACCCTTGAAAGGTGTTGAGATGTGTGTGATCTACATTAAAACATGTCAGTACACACAGTGTGATGCTGTGGTATGTCAGTGTAAGTTACACATTAGGCACAGCCCGGCACAGCTGGTGGTCAGCATTGTCACCGTCACCACCAAGCCCACACACCAGAGATGGCTACAGTAGGAGCTTCAGCCACCCAAATCTCCATCAACAGCAAAAGTTTTCCTAATTAATCTACTGAGGATCAGAAAATATTTATGTTGGTGAAATTAATGGTATTCAAGTTGTGTGATTGAGTAAAATATTTCAGTAACAAGCCCCACACTTCATGAAGAGGACAGAGAAAAGCCCAGGAAATCATGCCCCTCAACATTTGATGTCTTGAGAGTCCGTGTCCAGCCATTGCGTTGGGAGAGGACTAGCCTATGAACACAGTCATATCTGCCTCAGGGGAACCTTCCATGCAAAGGTGAGACCACCTGCAAGGCAGAGGACATCCCAAAAATGATCAGTATCTGAGGTAACACAGATGTTAATTAACTCAGTTTAGCCATTCCACAATGCATACACATTTATCATGTCACACACTATAAATATATAACATCTGTTAATTTTTAAAATTTAATTAATTTTTTTTTTTTTTAAAAAAGAGAGAATAGGAATTTCATTGAGCTCACAGGCTTGACAAAAAGTATTTGCTTATTAAATGTCCAGACAGAGGGGAGAGTTTGGTTTGGATCTGCTCTCTCTACAACCTGGTTATGCCATGGTCATTCTCCCAAAAGAACCTGAGAGTTTCCAACAGTCAAACAGGAAAGCTCACATCCAGTTAGGAGACCAAGGCTTGAATGTTATACGGAAGAATACCTTGTGTATGTTTGGTATTTAAAGTGTTTGGGGATAATTTGGCCTATCAAAACTAACAGATTAGCTTTGTGATTCCATTAACATGTGCCATTTATTAACATTTTTAACTTGAGATTTTTAAGCTGAAAAGCTTAAGAGAATTTGGCAAGGTTTATAAACAGCATTGGATGCTTAAGAGAATTTGAGATTTACTATATTCATAAGTTTAATTTATTGCATTACCTACAGAGGAGAAATCAAATATATTATATTTATAAATGCAGTAAAAATGCTTAAAGGAATTTAATTAACCAAGTTGTAAATGGGCCTGATTATTTAAGGTAGTTTTGTCTGTTCAGCTGGAACACTAATAAAAGCACCCTTGAACAGGATGGTCGAAATTCACTAGATTTATAAAAAGAACAATGAGATTTATAAGTGGGACTTATATAGGCTTAAGGAAAATAAGACTTTTCAATTTATTATTTGAATAAATTGAATAATTAATTTAAAACTCCAAAATAAATGTAAATCATTCCTTTTGGGGGGAAAACTAACTTAAAGACCAAAAAAACAGCAACAAATCAGAACTATGAATCACTATTGATTGAGATATTGGCATTATTCTCCCGCATAATTTTGGCCTTCTACAACGGTTGTTGCCCAACTCTCTTGTTTATGCACCCTCTGTGGTAAAACACTGCTGAGAATGTATCTTTGTATGAGTATATGTAGTGACACACCACAGTAGGCACTGCTAGGTGCCACCCAGAGCCCCCTTCAATGAAGAACTTGTGTCCCGGCTGCTCAGAGTGCTGTGGGCAGAGAGCCCTTGGTGGCCAGTCCTTGAGGGATGCCTGAGCCACACAGAGCCACCCGGGTGAATGCGTGTCCCTCCTCAGGACAGCCCATGCAGTGACATATCCATGCAGGTGTACAAAAGCCTGGCCACCTGGGCCCAGCTCTAGACAACTCTAAAGGGCCCTCCCAGCTCCCGAGCTCTGAGGGGCCTTGGCCCAGGCTGTCACAGGGCCTCTGCCCCATCCTGTTGCTCTGTCCCTGCCACAGATGTCAATGCCCAGGACACTCCCTGGTAAACTTCCTGCATGCTCCACTCCTTCTCAGAGTCTGTTTCCCAGAAACCCAACCTGTAACACAAGCTACGTACACAAACCTCTCAGTCATTTTGTTAAACATTAGCAAGGCTTAATTTCTTCATGATATTAGTATCTTCAGACCTGGATATAGGCGTGGGAGACCAGAATGCTAATGAGCCATCAAGTACGGATAACTGAGAGATTACCCTCCTTGTGGTCATTACAGCTGCTGTAACAAAGTACCTTAGACCAAGTAATTTACAAAAACAAATTTACTGCTCATGGTTCTGGATGCTGAGAAGTCCAGGGTCAAGCCACCAGTGGACTTGATGTCTGATGAGAACTCACTCTCTGCTTCAAAGACAGCACCTTCTGTCTCCTCGCGTGGCAGGAGGGGGCAAGGAAACTCCCTCACGCCTCTTGTGTAAGGGCACTAACCACATTCTCGAGGGCTCCACCCTCGTGACTTAATCACATCCCAGAGGCTCTACCTCCTATAGCATCACGTTGGGTATTGGGTCCCAGAGTGTGAATCCTGAGGGGACACCATCATCCAGACCATAGCAACCCTGTTATATGGCCTATAACTCACAGGAAAATAACACATCACAGACTGTATAACATGCTCCATTTCATGCTAGGACATACATTTTCTCTGACTTTGCTCTTGGCCACGCAGCTGTCCTATGTCATTGTCATGGCCCGTGCATGAGCAAATATCAAATCTAGGACCAAATCCTGCCAGTTGGACTTCTGCTTCCAAGAAAATGGAGTAGATGCCTTTTTCCTGATTCTTTGCCCTCAGTACAACTAAAAAACCTGGGTGTTATATATAAAACAAACAGCAGAGGACTCTAAATGGTAGCTAGAAGGCAGCAGATACCCTGGATGAATCTCCAGGAATTATGAGGAGTGAAAAAAAAACCCATCTCAAAAATTTACATACTGTACGATCCCATTCTCGAAATGACAAAATTTTAGAAATGGAGAACAGATTAGTGGTTGCCTGGGGTTAAGGGGAAGGTGGGGTGGGAGGGAGGGAGGTGTGGTTACAAAAGTGCAACGAGATGGAAATTTTCTGTAACTTTATCGTATCAACATCCATACCCTGGTTGTGACATCGTACTAGAGTTGTGCAAGATGCTGTCACTGGAGGAAATGACTAAGAGGTACATGGGACCTTTCTATATTATTTCTTACAACTGCATGTGAAACTACAGTGATCTCAAAATAAAAGTTTAATTAAAAAAAAAAAATCCTGCAGGGTGAATGTTAGCGATTTAGAAGAAAATCCTATAGACTAAGTAGAATAGCTTTTAACCCCTAGGAGCCAAATGGAGGGGTTGGAGAATGGTGAGTCAGATGCGTTTTGCAACATTCCCAAAGTTGGCATCAAAAGTAAGTTAGTTCTCGGGGACAGATTTACCATGAAACCAATAAAATTTAAGCTTCAGGGCCCCTCACTTGCAGAGGACTCTAGCAGGCCTGGGATGCATCTGCAGCACCGTGGCATGAGGAAAATCTGCAGAAGAAAGATGTTTAACCAATATTAGTGAAGACCATTCTCTCCTCCTACTCCGATTTGTCCCCACGTCACTTTTCCTCATGTCAGGTGGTTATGGCATTGCTGCAGGCATTTGAGGGACCTGATGAAAGGAGGGTGGGGTGTTGAATAGGAGACACAGGTGGTTTGGTTTGATAGCTGAGGTTTGAGGGGTGTATATGTCTCACAGTCACTTCCAAGTTTAATTAAGTTATTGGTAGCCGTGTCAGTATCGGAATGCTTCCTGGACTTCCCTACCACCCACTGCGTCACCTAGCCCAGCATCATGACACAAAGGTGTAGAGCCAGAAGTCAGACTCCACCCCAACATTACCTATGGCCCCTGTTACAGACCAGATCATGTGCCCCCAAAATTCACAGGCTGAAGCCCTAGCCCACAAGGTGACTATATTTGTAGACAGGGCCTTTAGGAGGTCATAAGAGTGGACCCTCATGCAGTAGGACTGGTGTCCTTCCTTATAAGAAGAGACACAGGATGCATACCTGCAGGGACAAGGGCCATGTGAGGCCACAGCGAGAAGGAGGCCAGCCACTTGCAAGCCATGGAGCGAGGCCTCAGGAGAAACCAAAACTGCCAACACCTTGATCTCAGACTTCCAGGCCCCAGAACTGTGAGAAAATAAATTTCTGTCGTATGAGCCACCTGGTCCATGGTACTTTGTTATGGCAGCCCAAGCAGACTTACTGCAGCCCCAACACCTCAAACGTGAAGGTAGTGGAGGAAAAACAAGGTTGAACATCGACAGAGCCAAAAGCCAGCCTTTTTAAATTTCTTTCAGTCATCAAAGCTGTCAAAAATTGTGAGCAAACTGTTCCATTATCATGAATCCAAGTCCAAATGGGAGTGCTCTTCTCCCAAGAAACTCAAAAAGTGAAACGTTTACAACGCAAAACAAACCATACCTTTTTACGAAAATCACACAAAATAGAATTTATTGGAATGCTTGTGTTTTAAGAGGACAAACATGCAACAGTACCTCAGACAGCGAGTACCACAAACATCTCAGTGGATGGTATTTTGTACATTCCCACACATGAGATTTCTTTCCAGTACGAACACAGCATCTTGTCCTGGTGGGATCCGGCAGTCTCAGGCGACACGCCGTGCAAAATGGAACCAGTGCAGCGAAATGGTCTGTAGAATCAAGTGTTCCTGAGACAAAACTACTCTTCCTATTGAGCCATAAGTCAACACACAGTATAAGAGCAATTGGATAACAATTACGTAGCTCACTGCAACAGAGCAATTGCAGCATATGCAGCCCAAAAATGCAGGGATAAAAGCATCAGAGAGGCAGGTCAAGCCGTTAATGAAAGCATTTATGATATTTTTCGGTATTTTGTGATATTTGACAGCTTTGGATTGAAAATTTTAACTTTGCAAATTTGTGATGTTTTGTAATATTTGTTTTTCCTCATTCTAAATAAATAATCACTATTGTGCCTCATTTTGTGTTTGTGATTTTGTGTTCTTTTTTCTACAAGCCTCCCCTACCCCCAGATTTTATCAGATTCAGGCCCCACATCATGTAGGCTGCTGGACCACCACATGGCAGAACCAGGCAGAACCCCGCACCAATGGCTTCTGGTTATTTTAAGAAATTGATGCATCATCAGTGTCCATGAACAACAGCACTGGGTGGGAAAAAAGAAACAAGAAAAACAAAGTGGACTTCTTTTTAGTTGATAAAATGATGAGAACAGTCAAATTTTGGATGTGAAGATTTTTTTTTAGGAAAACTATAAACATTTCTTCACCTATATTTTTGCCTGTTAATCTATGAACATGTTTAACCTATAGTAAAAAAAAAAAATCCCAATCTAAGCTAAAAAGCTTATTTTAATAAGTATAAAATAAAATTGTAAAGTGTATAAGAGAACACGATATGAATTTTATTGGCAGCAATTTTTTTCTTTCTTGGTGCTACATAAAATAATGGTATCTTCCAGATGATGGCATCTTAGATTTGGTAAAATACACAAGCACGTGCAAATCCATTTTAATCTACAATCTGGGAGTGGTTAGTCAACATTCTGAGTACCCCAAGCAGGAATCTACACCCCAGGAGGAGTTCCTTAGTATTTGAAAGACTGCAAAAGTATTTTAAAGACTGCAACCCAGAGCCTTCTACTATTTTCGACTATTGCACACTGAATCAGAGGGTTTTTTGATTAGCACAAAGGATGTCAGAAATAATTTTTTGTTGGTGAAATGAGTGGTGTTCAAGATATGTGAACTGCCTACAAATATTTTTCAGGCACCTGTGCTCAGGCATGACTAGGATATGAAAGTCTGGCAGGCAGTCTAACACCAGGCCCACAATGACATTTAGTCTTGAGTCCATGAAATTGCAAAGAATTCTGTTGTGTGGCTAACCTGCAAAGAGGCTAAGGACAGAAAGCCCAGCCTTCCCTGAGCTTCCAAGGGCAGGTTGTGTATTTCCTTGCTAAACAAAGTTTATGGAGGGGAGGGGTGCAGAATTCATTCTGAGACTTGCTTTCATTGTCAACCCTTGATAATGAGGTTATGCAGGACAGGAATGAGAACCTTCACCCACCTCTGCTCTTGGCAGGCAACGTATATGCACAAAATCACCAGACAACTGTGAAGACCAAACCGACCCATCTGTAGCTGGGGGTCTGCCTGACTCCTGAGCTCCATTCCCCATTGTCACCAAAGCTACTTCTCTTAGCCACCCAGGGTATAATTGATTCAAGAGCTGTAGGCCATGTCAGGAGCCTTTGTAAGCATGAAAACCTCTCCCCTTGGCACAAATATATGAATAAAATGATATTGGCACAAGTTCGGCTTGTGGAAATTCATTCAATTTTGCCCCAGGTAATTAGTTTATTTGTTCTCTCAAAGTGACCCAAAACTCATCCATTTGAGGTATCTGTTATGAACAGACATATAGTGGTTGCTAAGCAACATCATGCATTGTTATTTCTTCATCTAATTTAAAATTCTCTATTCACAGTAAAGGTCTTCAGAGAAAAGTTATTGTTCAGGGTGGGCCAAATACAATTTTTCACTGTAGCCCATTCAATTTAGAAAAGAAATTATAGCGTTCTGTTTAATCAACATAAAATGATTTGTACGGAACATTTAACATCTTCTTGAAATGTAGCTGTCGTCTTTTGCTAATCAGATCTACTTAATTTATTTTAAACTTTCCCAAGGAGATTTCCTTTCTCCTTCAATCTTTGACCCTTTTTCCAATCCCCAAACTTTCAAGCCAATTTACAGATACCCTTTGGCATGAGAACTGGGAGACCTGGCAAGGAAGTTTTGGAAATATAAGATACGCTCTTATTATCCTGTAATTCAGTCATGGGAAAGTGGCCGCAAGTAGGTGAGTCATCACCCTAAGGAGTCACTTGCCCAAAATTCCACCTTCATTAGAAAGAAGATGTATTCAACACAGTGGTTTGCTAATATAAATGCTGCAAAATTAATCAATTGTTTGCTCTAATAACAATCTGGTTTCACTTCAAGTTTCTTGGGAGAGTGTCACTGAGATGCCCTCCCAAGGGATAGAACATCACATTTTTTCATTCACTCAACAGTATTTCTTGGCATTAAGATTAACTTCTTGGCAAAACTCATTGGAAAGGAAGTACATTTTCACAAAACAGGCAAAGATATTTCTGTAGTGACCCTCTCATTGTGTATGGAAACATCAAGAGAATCAAAACACATTAAAGCAGACTTTCAATTATTGCAATTGCTTGGAATCTGGAACAATCTAGAACAAAAACTCACAAATTTAGGCTTATAGAAGAAAAGAACTATAAACGTGAATAAACGTACAAAAATAAGTGGAATGTTTTAAAGGAAATGCAATTTTGTTACTATAATAGTATGGAGAAAATCTGATTTTCTTAGCAGGAAAATCACTCCTAGGACAAGATTGATTTTTGTTGGCTTAAAACCTTATTAAGCCTCTTGGTGTGTGTGTGTTTGTAGGGGGAAGAGATTCCCCAGAGAGTGGGTTTAAATTACAATAGAACAGGGGGCCCATAAATTACTGGGGAGAAGGGTCAGTTTATTCTTGGCTTTTGTGATTTGTTTCAAAATTGAGGCTATAATTTTAGAGGCTGGAGGGTACGGGCAGCTAGGCACACCAGAAAAAAAACTTTGAAGAACGAGTTCAGGTATTTAGCTGAGGGGTTTTGCTGTAGGTATGGGGCCCACACTCTCTTCCCTAGTGAAGTAAATGAGCCTGCTGATCAAGGAACTGAACATATCTGGGTTTGACTCTCAGCTGTGCTGATTTAATCCTGTGACCTTGGACTGACTACACCTCTCCTTCCACCCCAGCATTCCCATTCGCACAACGAGGATGGCGAGATCTCAAAATGTTGCTTTGGGGATTAAATCCACAACAGAGCCAGCTTCCTGGGCTGGTGACCTCTGCAGTCCCACAGGGCCCTCCTGCTTAGAAGGGCTCTGTGCTTGGTTTACTACTTTGCTGTCACCATCTTGAAATTCCTAATCATTTTTGAAAAAGGGGCTGGGTATTTTCATTTTGATCTGGGCACCACACATTGTGTAGCAGGTCCCTAAATACACGAAGTATTTAGAACAAAGCCTGGCCCATCATCAGTGCCAGCTGTTCTCCTTATTCCCCTTCTCCCACCACAAAATTTTAAGAAAATTCCCAGGATACAGATGTGGTAGTGAAGCTGGAATTTTGGGAGGAAGCAGGGAGCAGGTTGGTAGAGGAGACAACTTTGTGTCCAAAGTACTAATTTCTGCAATATCCCACCAACAGAACAGGATGAGAACAGAGGTTGCCCAAGGGGATCCAGCCACATCTGGATTATTTTATTTCCATGTTTAAGTAGAAACTATATAGGCTGGTAAAACATGCATTGATAGGGACATCTTTAAAACCAAATTTAGTGACTAGCTGATAGCATGTAATGAACACATAAATTATTTACCTGTAAACAGGTACTTTAAAAGGCAAAGACAACTTCTGGTTCCAGAACAGTGGCATAGAAATAAGCTGGCTTCATTCCCCTATCACAGAAAATCAAAAACAAATATACAGCACCAAGAGTACATCAGCAATATCCCAGAACTCAAATGTGAGAAGGAGACAGTTCCCGGGCCCACGGAGAAGTGAACAAGTGTCAAGAAGTGTCAAGCAGAGAATAAGAGAACCAGACTTCTATGTCCAAGATGCCCCTGCCCCCAATCTGCCCAGCACCAAGTACACAGAATATTTTCCCCAGACTCATATTTTCTATACTTGAAAGTGCAAGATTGAGGTGGACAACAAGCCTTCCCACCCTCTTGGGTTCCCTGGCAGGAGACCTGTCCCTGCCCCAACCCACTGGAAGCATCAGGAGTGCCTGAAGGGAGAAATATCTCTGAAGACAGTCAGAGACAAAGAGGGGAGGTAAGACCTGCACCCGAATGTTTATGGCAGCACAATTCACTATTGCAAGGATGTGGAAACAACCCAAGTGCCCATCAATCCATGAGTGGATTATTAAAATTTGGTATATGTATACGATGGAATATTAATCATAAGAAATGACAGTGATCTAGAACCTCTTATACTTTCCTGGATTAAACTTAAGCCCATTATCCAAAGTGAGGCACCACAAGAGCAGAAGAATGGGCTCCACTTGTACTCACCATCAAATTGGTACTAACTGATCAACACTAGGGTGATCACATGGCAGTAATACTCTCCAGGGATTAGGGGGATAGGGGATTAAACCCATAACTAAAGGACACAGGGAGCACTGTAGTGGGGAAGGGCATGCCTTTAACCCTCGCTTGGATGAGGCAAAGACATAAAGTGTAACTATAATGTTTGTACCCTCATAATACCTTGAAATAAAAAATAAAAATAAATAAAAATAAAAGAGAGAGAGAGAGAGCATATGAAGGTATAAAATCCACTTTTACATCTGGAGGTAAAATTAAGTACATGGACAAATTCAGAATACTCTAATACTCTAGCTGTGGTGAACAATCCACTCACGACTCTAGTATGAAGCCCAAAAAACAAACTTATCAAAAATAGTAATAGCCACAGAAACCTGTTAAGAGATAGGCTATACAGAAACATGTAAATTGAGACAATATAAAGTGAAATGTAAGGGGGGGTGGAGTTAAAGTATAGAATTTTTTTTTCATTTTTTGTTTGTTTCTATTCTTTTCATTGCCTTCTAATGTAATTTGTCGTTTCTTTAAAATAACTTGTTTCATCTAGAAGATATTTTTTGTAAGTTTCATGGTAACCACAATGCAAAAACCTATAATAGATTCACTAAAGATAAATGAATTAAACCATAATCCAGAGAAAATCACTTAACCACAAAAGAAAACAGGAAGAAAGGAGTCACAAAACAACCAGAAAACAAGCAACAAAACAGTATTAGTAACTCTTTACTTATCAATAATAACATTGAATATTAATGGAGTCAATTCTCCAATTAAAAGACATAGAGTGGCTGAATGGATAAAGAAAAAAAAAAAACACCCCAGCCATCTGCTGCCTACAAAAACCCACTTCACCTATAAAGACACAAATAGACTGAAAGTGAAAGAATGGGAAAAAATATTTCATGCAAGCAAAAACCAAAAAAGAGAGGAGTAACTACACTTTCATCAGATAAAATAAGCTACAAATCAAATCCTGCAAAAAGAGACAAAGAAGATCACTATATAATGATAAAGGAGTCAATTCATCAAAAGGCTGTAACAATCTTAATTATTTGTGCACCCAACACTGGAGCACCCAAGTATATAAAGTAAACGTCAATAGATCTAAAGGAGGAGACAGACTGCAATATGATAGTAGAGGACTTCAACTCCCACTCTCAGTAATGGACAGATCATTGACAAAGAAAATCAACTAAGAAACATCAGCGTTAAACTACACACTAGACCAAATAGACCTAGCTAACATTTACAGAACATTTCACCCAGCTGCTGTAGAATACACATTCTTTTCATCAGCACATGGAACATTCTGCAGAATAGACCATTACTTAGGCCACAAAACAAGTCTCAACAAATTCAAGAAAGTAGAAATCATATCAAATATCATTTCTGACCACAATGGAATAAAATTAGAAATCAATAACAGGAGGAATCTCAGAAATTACACAAATACCTGGATATTAAACAACATGTTCCTAAATAATCAATGGGTCAGTGAAGAAATTAAGAAAATTTAAAATTTTCTTGAAACAAATGGGAATGGGGAAAAAAGAAAATGGAAATACAACACGTCAAAATTCTGTGAGATACTGAAAAAGCAGTACTAAGAGGAAAGTTTATAGCACTAAACGACTATGTCAAAAAAGTAAAAGGGGTTCATATAAACAACCTAAGGATACACCTCAAGGAACTAGAAAAGCAAGAAGAAACCAAACCCAAAATTAGTAGAAGAAAACAAATAATAAAGATCAAAGCAGAAATAAATGAAGTTGAGACTTAAAAAAATCAGCAAAACAGTTTTTTGAAAAGATAAATAAAATCAACAAACCTTTAGCTAGACTAAGAAAAAAAGAGAAAAGGCCCAAATAAACTCAGAAACAAAAAAGGAGACATAACAACTGAGACCACAGAAATATAAAGAATCATCAGAGACTATTTTGAATAACCATATGCCAATAAATTGGAAAACTTTGAAGAAATGGATAAATTTCTGGATGCATACAACCTACCAAGATTGAACTATGAAGAAATAGAAAACCTCAACAAAACAGTAATAAGTAATGAGCTAGAAGTCATAATAAAAAGCCTCCCAAAAAAGGAAAGCCCAGGATCCGATGGCTTCAGTACTGAATTCTACCAAAACATTTGAAGAAAAACTAATCAGAATCCTACTCAAATTCTTCAAAAAAATTGAAAAGGAGGGAATACTTCCAAACTCATTCTGTGAGGGCATAATCGTGATACCAAAACCAGGCAAGGACACAACAGAAAAGGAAAACTACAGGCATGATGAACATAGATGCAAAAATCCTCCACAAGATACAAGCAAACCTAATACAGTACACATTAAAAAGATCATCCACTGTGATCAAGTGGAACTCATCCCAGGGATGCAGGGATGGTTCAACACATACAAATCAATAAATGTGATATATCACATTAACATAAACGAGAACAAAAAAATATGATTATTTCAAAAGATGCTGGAAAAGCATTTCATAAAATTAAACATCCCTTTATGATTAAAATCCTCAAAAAACTGGGTATAAAAGAAACATACCTCAAAATAATAAAAGCCATATGTGACAATAAACTTTTAAATGAATTATCATCTATTGTAGTACTTTGTCAAATACACCTTCAAACAACCTGCAAAACCAAGTTCAAGTTCAAAAATTCTTTAATCTCTCAAAGTTGCTCATGTGCATGTGTGTAGACACCCCTGTCCTCACATCCAAGCTCCAACCACCACCTGTGAACAGTCAAACTTCAGCCACCTTTAGGGGACACTTGCACCAATGGGATGGGCCACCCTCCATAGGACAAACCCAAGGAAGACACCCGCACAAGCCTTGGAAGCAAAATCAAGGCTATTTAGATGGGGAATGCCAGGGCCATCCATGTCCAGATTGAGGTCTACAAAGTGAAGTAAGGGCTAATAGTAAGCACTATGCTTTTGCCCACAGACTCTCACCTGCTGAGGAGGTCATGACTGGAAGGGGATCAGAACAGGGACCCTCTAAGCACAGGTCAAACATCACCCCTGAAATCTCAGTGACCCTTTGAGCCTGTGTTCTGAAGGATCAACTTAAATAAAATTGAGCTCCGTCCATCTGTCATGACACAGTCATAAATTCCAAATTATGATGGCTTTGTGTATAGAGACATCCAAATTTTCTATAAATTTATATCCCTAGATATGCTCCCAATCACTCCCTCCAGGTTCTGCCCCACTCGTCTCCAGTTCCTTCCAACCATTTCCAGCCAGCAACCTCCCAACACCACCCCACACACATGCCAGCTCTGTCTCCATCAGGGCCCCTCGCAGACATTTCAGATGAGCTGAATTTCTTTACTCGCTCCCCAGTGACGAGATTGTGGCACCTTCTCCAGGAACAAATGAGTTGATTTATATTGTTACACTACTACCTAAAATGACAATATTAAAAACTCATCTATTATAAATATGAAGGTCACCACAGGAAAAAAGAGAGAAAGAGAGGGATGTCGTCATGGCAAATGGAGCTCATGAGTATTCTAAACATAGCCTCGGTCAGGACTTGTACTGAGAGTCTGGGGACCTTTCAGAAAATCATTTTTCTCATGTTGCTGCCCTTTGTATCTGACCAATATTGATTTGAGTTGTGTTGTGAATAATAATGAAAACAGTGCCTTAAATAGGACTTTACTCATAAACTTAAACTATTTAACACCTTAGAAAGTTGAAAGCACCCTGGACTTAAAATTCTGAGGTTGGGTAATACCTTTTTACTAGCTCTATATGTCTCAGGCAAGCTCCTAAATCTCTCTCTTCTACATTGTAAAGAGCCATAGAATTTGGAGGAGGAAGAAACCTCTCAAATAATGAAGTCTAATAAACCAATTTCACACCTGAGGCTTGGAACTATTACCCAATAGCCCAATGTCACATAGACCATGAGAGAAAGTTTTTGAGTTTCCACTGTGAATGGTTCAGATGTGGTCACCTATGGGACTCTTCTAGGTCTAAAAGCCACTGCTTTTTAAGATCAAAGCATTTCAGTAAAGCAGCATCTCAATTAGCACAATCACAATTCTCACTAATAGATTCTTTCTGTTGAAAAAAAGGTTTTATAAAAAATCAAGTATTTTCCATTAATTAGGAAATCAGTAGAATAGTAGAAAGATCTAAGAGACAACCAAGGAGAGAACCTGGAGAATTGAGTTCTGTGCTTGATTCCAGAACATTCCATTGTGGGTTTTAGACAGGTATTGCCAACTGACCTCAGCAATTTGGCTGTTTATAATTGTCAATGCACTTGAATGGGACCAGCAATGACAAAAGTCCTTGAGTACCTGAGACCAAGACAATAAAAACATTGACTCAGAAGGAATCCTAGCATTTTGTCATAAGGAACAGAACAGCATTTGGGGAGGAAATGTATATTTTAATGAAAAAAAAAATCTGATCATAAGCAGATGACGCTATCCCATTAGTACATGTTTCCAGGACACACAGACCAAAGGAGGATGCCCATAATTGGTGGGCTGACATTTTAACCTGGGAAAACAACTTCAATCAGTGTTCTTTGCTAACCCTTCTAAAAGCCAGCCTCTCAGAAAGAAATCTTTAGTGATACAGTGCTAATGGCTTTTAAGATTTCTAATTAGTATGGCCATCAGGTACTATCTGGAGAATATATTTAATTAAGAATGGTTAATAACATTAAGGCCATATCTAAGCTGTCTGTAATGCCAGGCAGCAGGGTGAAAACTGCCCCTTGTTATATCAGCATGAATTGTAGGTAATAGAGCAAGAAATGTCTGTAACTGGGGCCGTTAGCCACAAAGCCCAAAATGACCACAGCTAACTGGCCTGTGTCTTAAACACTGTCCTCCTTGGAACACTCACCGTCCTTCCTTTAACCTGACCCTGGGGGGCACACTCCCACTCATCCCCCAGGTCCTGTTGAAAGCCTCACCCTCCCTGGGATGCCCACTGAGACTGCAGCCTCCTACTGACTCCTTCTCACGCTGGCCTGCAATGGCCTGTTTGCTGTATGCACGTCCCGTCTGACTCAGGTAGTTCCTCCCATGGCAAGGGCTGCTACCAATTCATCCCCACGGTGCAGCAGAGGACCTTGCATAGTGGAAGGTCAAGAAACATTTGTCTGAATTGACCTCACGGAGACAGAGCTGAATTGACAGCTACCAGAGGCTGGGAATAGTAGTGGGGAGGGGGGGATAAAGTGGGGGTGGTTAATGGGTACAAAAAAATAGTTAGATGGTTATATACAATAACAATATTTTAGATAAATAACGATGTCAAACAGCAATATTTGATAGCACAACAAAGTGACTATAATCAATAATAAGTTAGAGTCCAGGGTGTGGTACTGATGGGGAACTCCATTTCCTAGGAGCATTCAAGCTTTCTGATTTGTGGTGTTGAGAACCAGAATCTTGGAATCACCTAGTCTGCTCCTGCAAATGGCCACAATGGTACAGGACTAAGTCAAAATTGGAAGGATTGTGAGTCTCATCTTTTGTATTTGGAGGCTGTCTGAGAAGTGCCCAGCCTTGAAGGCTACCACCACAGCAAGGAGCTGCAGAGATGGCCAGCCCACAACACCTGGAGACTCCTGGCTGGTTCTGGAACCTATAGTCCAATGCCAGCCTCTGCGTCATTCAGTTACAATTATGCAGAATCTGATTGGACACTCATCGGCCAATGGGGTTGCTTTACCTTGGTCCAGTCAGATGTGCCTACCGAGGCACACCTTCTGTGGAGGGAAGCGTCCAGAGAAGGCAGCATGGGCTTATTTGATGTTCCAAACGTGTCTGTCATACACTTACTTACATATGCAAAATTAGGTAGTTCCCCAAGCAAGATTCTCCAGCAAACCACTGACACTGTGGGAGGCAGTCCTAGGGGAGTGTTACCCCAGACACAGGCACCCAGTGGAGGTTCTCTACACACTAACTGGTGCTGAAGTGTTCAGATCACTGATGTTCTCTACATTAGCTCCTGGTAGAAGTAACCAGCCATTACCAGTATTCCATTCGCCTCCCATTCCGGCCAGTGGAAGACTGTACAACTCAGCCTCCTGCATCTGGGGGCTCGAGGACCCTGAGACCAGTTTCTGGCCAATGATCTCAGGCAGCAAAGAGCCCTGGTCTCTCTTCCCCTGCAGTGGCCACTGGGAACTCCATGTGTTTCAGATGCTGCAATCAAAACACAGTGGAGCCTCCATCGACTTGCGCCACAGATGACTGTTTGGGCACAACCATCCGCCTGCTCTGTTGGATATGTCATACGAGTGAAAATAAATTCTTGTGTTAAAGCCACTGGGAGGTTGGGGTTATTTCTCACTGCAGTAAAACCCAGCACATCCCAATTAAAATACTCAATGGTCTCAATTAAGTTCCAGGTGAATCAAAGGCAGTCCTCACACCAACAAAAAAGGTGTGCAGAAACCTTTTGACATTTAGAGCCACCTTTCAAAATTAATAAGACTTCTGGTTTTTCCAGCATTGGAGAAGAGAGAGTTCCATGAACTATAAGATTATGAACCATAATTCTAAGGGAGTTGAATGTACAAAAGCACTTGAGACTCTGCCAATTAACTTGGGACTGGAGGAACAAACCATGACTAATCAAGCCAGAGCACAGCAGACCACTGCCGCGAACACTCGCAACAAGTATCACAGGCAGATCAGTGGTCCAAGCAGCCCAGTAATTTGTCTCAGGCAATGACACAAGATTGTGTCCCTACTTTTCTGCCTAAACTGCATGTCGTTCTAACCTAATTGCCTACAATTTTGTTTCTAATCACTTTTTACCCTCGAACAACCTTATAATTGTGACAATCAGGCACATTAGAGCAGACAGAAGTTTGTAAGGAGAAATCAGATCAGTTCAGGGTATTGCCCTACCCAGGGAAGGTAATTGTCTTGAAGTTCAAATGCCATGACCAGAATTCAGAACATTCTACTCACAGCCACATCACTCCTCACCATGTCCACCGCATTGTCTATTAGTAAAGACTGTCATTGCAGAAATGAGCATGCCATTAGCCATGGCAGGGGAAATGACAGAGTTCTTTTTATTTGAGTCCACACAAACATGGCAGCCCAGACACCTTAGAACCCAGCAACCGTCTTAGTATGTCTCATTGCTGCCCTTGAGTCTGGGGACGCTCATTGAAACTTTCTACTACCTTGACCCAGGAGTAGGACTGGCTTATGGCCCTCCTCCTCCCTCTGGGACCACTCCTTTTTGGTCTCTTTGATGGACCCTTCCTCTTCTACCTCCCCTTAATTATTGACATTCCTCAGGGGTCCACCCTATGCCCACTGCTTTTCTTGCTGTACGTGCTCTCCCTGAATGGCCTAACCTACTCATACAACGATGCCCAGAGCCCTCTCCTGAGTCCCCAACTCACACCTTCTGCACATCCCCACCTGGGTATTCCACACACTTTAAATTCTACACGCTTGAAATTAAACTCATCACTCTCTCCCAAACTCCCTCCTCGTCAGTGCTGTTTTGTCCAGATGATGTAGTGGCTCAATGGTGTCCCTCCAAAAAACGTTTACCTGGAACCTCAGACTGTAACCTTATTTGGAATAAGAGCCTTTGCAGACGTAATTAAGGATCTCAAGCTAAGATTATCCTGAATTTAGGGTGGGCTAAATCTAATGACTGATTATCTTTATAAGGGAAAGGCAGGGGGAGATTCGAGACACAGGAAGGGGAAAACAGAGGCAGAGTTTGGAGGGATGTCCTACAAGCCAAGGACACCAAGAATTGCCAGAGCCACCAGAAGTGGAGCAGGAGCGAGAGGCTGGTTAATGGACACAAAAATACAGTTAGATAGAAGGAATAACATTGAGTGTTCAGTAGCACAATAGGGCAACTATAGTTAACAATAATTTATTGTACATTTCAAAATAACTAGAAGAGTGGAATCAGAATGTTCCTAACACAGAGAAATGATAAATGCTTGAGGTGATGGATACCCCAATTGCCCTGAGTTGATCATTATGCATTGTATGCTTGTATTAAAATTTCATGCATACCCCATAAATACGTGCAACTATTTTGTATCCATAAAAATTTAAAAATAGAAAAACTTTTTTAAAGAAGTGGAGTAGGAAAGAGGCATGGAATGGATTCTCCCTCCAAGCCACCAGAAGAAACCATGCCTGCTAATACTTTGATTTCTGGACTTCTGGCCTCCAAAACTGTGAGACAATATATTTCTGTTGTGTTAAGCCACCAGGTCACGGTAATGTGTTTCCGCAGCTCTCAGACACTAACACAGATGCCTGCCTCCAGCCATCTAAAGCCTGGTGGGTGCCTTCCTCTCTCTCACTTCCCATTCCTGAGCAATCACCAAACCTTGCTGGCTCTTCCTCCAAAACATCACAGCTGCGCCCTCCTGCACCAGTCTCCGCCATCCTCACTGAAACCCTCAGCTGGTCCCATCAGAGCCTCCGCCCTGGTCTCCTGGCCTCCATCTCTGTCCTCTCTCAAATCCAGCCTTCACACAGATGCCAGGAACACCTTGCTAAACACAAAGGAGAGAGTCACACTCAGTTGCTGAGACTCCAAGAGCCCCAAGGTGGTGCTCACAGCCCTTCCCCTCCCTGCCGGGCCCCATGCACCCTCCGGCCCCATCTCATTCCGCTGCTGGCTTCCCGCTGTCCCCTGGACAGCTCCCCCATTCTGCCACAGTTCTCCTAATTCCACTAGGTTGTTTCTCACCTCCTTGCATGTGCTCACACTTTCCCTGGGAGCTGGACCACCTCTCTTCACCCCACACCTTCCACATCCTTTTCACCTGCCTAGTTCCTAGCTACTCATTTTTTAATATTCCAGAAGGTGTCACCTTCCCTAACAATCGTCCTCTGCGGGCCAGAACCCAAACATATCCAAGAGCGTTGGTCTAAATGCTCAACATCTAGGCAGCAATCAAGCAGTGCTAATGGGGACCACAGCACTGGGCCAGGGTCCTGAAGGCACCCCCACACTCACTGTACCAGGTTTAACCCTGTAATTACTGAATGCCGAGGGGCAGAGAAATGGGAGCAGACTGTCTCTGTATCAGCTCTGTCTCTACAATGTTATACTCACAAAACTGTATTATAATTATTTCTGCGTCTATCACCCTACTAGGCTATAAACTCTTCTAGGGCAAGTGTCCATGTCTTAATTCATCTTTGTACCCTGAACAGCCAGCACAATGTCCTTTATAAGTAGATGCTCTGTGAGGTTTAGCTAAATGCATGAATAAAAGAGTGAATTGATGAGTGAATGAATGAATGCACTGAATATAACAACAAGAAACTATTAGTTCCCACTGAATTAGAATAGAGGAGCATAAGTCATAGCAGAAAGATCTTGTGTTGATTCATGGGGATGTTCTGGCAATATGGGACGTGCCCTGAAACTCAAGCAGGCTGAACACTAACAACTGGAGGGAACATTCCCAGGTCCTGGCTGGACTGCTGCCCTCTGTATGGCAGGTCCTGAGGAGCATAAAGGCAGTGTGCAACCCCAGAAAGAAGCTTCTGGTGGCCTCTTTGTGCAGCAGAACAAGAGCGCTCGCAGCCTTGCTTCCTAGGTCAGGCAATGGTCCGGACATGGGGGTGGGGGAGGATGGTTAACACAACAGGGGTTTTGCCAAGCATGGCTGCTTGGCACTGTAGATTCATTTTCAACCTTCTGGGGCAGCACATCATCTATGACCCAGGTTTGGGTGCTGATAACTTGGCCTCCTCTGTTGTAAGGGGAAACTGCCGGGGAACTTTAAGTCATGAGGAAATGCTAATGTATCTGAAATGGTCCCATTGAAACTGGGTAAGAGATGATCCTGAGACTCTCTTGTCACCTATAGCTGTCCATCTATAGGTGACCCAAATTTAGCAACATCAGGATTTAGCAAATTTCATGTGCATGTAGTTGGGTAATAATACTTACAATCATCTGCTGAAAGATGGGCTAAATGTCTCAGAATGGAAGCTTGGAGCACAGTAACCAGAGGAATGAGGCACACCTGTGGAGGTGCCACCCTGCTGAGTACGTCATCCATGAGAGGAAGGAGGCAGCCCTGGGGACATCTGGCCACCTAGCATGTCACAGGGCAGCATGACCTGCTTGAAAATGTACTTTAAAACACATCAAAATAAACTATGTGATGTGGGTGCACAAATTTATATGTAAATATATACTCAAGCAGTGCTTCATTAACATATAAAATGCCCTTATCAAAAGCAACACCAGAGAGCGTAATGATCCCCCAGAGTCACAGTGTGAGGAGGGAGCTCTGTGGCTAGTGCATGCTCCAGCACAGGCTGCAGAAATTGGAAGAAGAGGCAAGTGGCAGTGGGCAGGGAAGACAGGCTTTTTATCGTGTCAGGGGGAGATACAACAGCAGCACAAAGCATGGCCAAGAACATGGTGAGGGCTTATATATGGCTCTGAACAATAGTGGCAGCATGCCATGGGAAAGCTCGATCACGTGGGTTCACATAGCAGATAACACCTTGGTTACACAAGTGTGCTGACTCACACCTCTCTGGAAGGCTGGCTAGCTGGGGGGCCAGGCTGGATAAAACACTGCAGCAGTCATCTTAGTTTGGCCTAAGAAACCTGTTGCCTATACAAATGCATTTTCCCTTACATTCTACTCTCTAGGTAATAGGTTTTGCAACTGACACATGGGCCCATAGGGAGGCCCCCCTGGGCGCAAAGGCCACAGCAACATGCAGAGAACAACATAGTATCACCAGACCACAGCAAGCAGCTCTTAACACTAAAAGGGTCCAATACCAGGAGGACGAGAGACGTTCCCACCATGTTGTAATGGGTCTCCAGTTAACTGTTACATGGCCTGTACCTCGCCATCAACTCCCTTCAGTGCGGAGGAGATATCCTCCCGGCGATCAGGTATACATACACAACATTCAGTATGTACGACTGCGCATGTGCCTCCTTGCGCTGCAGTGAGGAGATCAAGGGCCGTGTGGTTTTGCAAAACTGCCTTTCTCATCTGGGTGACCTCATCCATCAGGAGGGCCAAGGCCTGCCCGGTTTGATTCAGGGTCCGAGCAATAGCTCCACTGGGGCATTCGCTCCATCTCTACCTTAATGGCTCCACCCACTGAAGCCATTTCACCCAATGCCCACGGGAGACCACGGCATCCCAGTTATGTGGCTTCTTAGTAAAGGTGGGGAGGACCTTCCCCAGGATGTATGCCCATCCCCACATGCATCTTCCTGTCCAAAAAGCAGGAAGATAAAGCCGCCTGTGTCTTCCACATACCCACAAAAATCCTGGGGGCACTCTATCCGTAGGGACAGTCCCCACCAAAGGTTTTCCACTCCACCAGCAGGTGGCATTATTATTCCAAGTAATGTTTGCACAAAACTCTTTTGGGATCCATCCCATAGTGCTGTTTCTCAATCCCATTCCCCATTCTATACATAAGGGGGCCACTTGGCATAGTTCTACTTGTTCCCCTAATAGCCAACCCTGACCATCCCAAATGGTGTATCCCAAAGAGGGATGTGGGCGTGGAGTCTGTTGCAGGTGTTTTTTGACTACCCTGCAAACAGGGTCGTAGTTGGTGTCCTGGGGCCCCCACGTGGTCGGGAAAGTCCAGTTCTACAGAGAAGCAGAGGCGATGCTCCAGGGCAGGCTGCTGGAGGTTTCCACGGGGAACTCCATGCACACCAAGCAGTGAGAAGTGTTCAAGACTTGAGTGCCAGTGTGAGCCCAAGAAGTGATGCTGTTAGCCCGATCACCCTGGTCCATAAGAAAGAGCAGACGGGGGACAACTAAGGGTAACTGACTCCCTTCAGCCAGTACACAGGCTACCTGTCCATCCTGGGACAAAATTGCGGCTGGAATTGCCTTTTGTCCTGGGTGATGGCACCACACAGTCTCACCTATAATAGGTTTGGCGGTTTCAGGTGCCAAGACAAGGGGAACCTGGGGAATTAGCCAAAGGTCAAGAACTAAGGTGCCCATGAGGAGGGTTCCCTTTCCGTGGTGGCCTGCTGTGACTGTCACCAATTGCTGCTCAGGGGTGAGCACGTCATGTGACACAATGGAAAGGTACTGTAACCCATCCCTGCATGGAACCAACAGACAAATCCACCAGGGTTTGGGGCCCATTATACTCCATGACCATGTCCAAGTTTTGTCTCTCCTTCCCTGAGGGGAGTTGGGGCTGGAAACAGAACAGTTCCGTCCTGAGTTACCTGGGGTCACATCAATGGGTCCTTGGCAACATCTGTCAATCTGAGGGGAGTGGTCGGCTTGTAGGCTAAATAATCTAAGAAGGCAGGCCCACCTTCCAGGGCTGCTCACTCAGTGCCTGAATGGCCTGATCCCACCTCTGTGTCCAGCGCTGGAAAGATGGCGGAAAAGTTCCACTTTTTAGCTTCCCCTTCAACAAACCATTGTATCACTCTATCGTGCCAGTGGCCTGAGGCCAGTAGGGCACATGGGCTATCCACTCAAAGTTCATTTGGTGTGCCCACCATTGGACTTCATGTCCCATAAAATGACTACCCTGATCACTTTCTATTGTGAGGGGTTGCCCATTCAGAGCAGTTAAATATTCCAATGCCTTAATGGTCAGCCTGGGCCACCGGGTAGGCAAAAAGGAGGCCAGTAGCGGTATCGACCACCGTGAAGGCGCACACTGCCACGTTAGACCAAGGCAGGGGACCAACACAGTCAACCTGCCAACTCTCCAAAGGATGGTCTCCCCATCAGACATGTCCAGGAATGGTGGGGAGACACCTGCAATGTGGATACTGTTGGGCACATGCCTCACATTGGTGACAAGCCATCCATAAGTCTGCCACAGGTATGTGTAGAGTCCACCTCTGGTTCACGTGAGCCATAGTCTTTACCCTGGCATGGCGAAGACAATAGTGTAACCACAGGGCTTTGTCAGGTGGCAAGGGTGACCTGATCCATCACACCCTTGCCAGGGTGTCAGCCTCATCACTGCCAGGGCTGACTAGAGGTCTACGTCCTGAAACATGATACACCTCTTTCTGGTGTCCCTGCTGTAGCAAGTCCTCCCACATTGCCTGTGCCCATACTGGGTGGTGCCCTCCTAGCCAACCTTGGGCTTTGCATGTAGGTAACCAGACAGTGAGACCTTTAGCATGGCCCAGCTATCAGTGCACACATGCAAAGGGGATGGCTCATGCACAACTGCAATCCACACGGCACGCAGTTCAGCCCATTGGCTGCTCTGCAGCTGCCCCGTTTCAAACCAAATTTCATCATGATCCAACTGGACGGCCACTGCTGTCCACTGGGCTGAGGTACCACAACTAGACCCGTCAGTATACCATGCCAATGCTGGAGGGGGACCTCATCCATCAAGGCATGGGCTCTCTTCTCTAGGTATTACTGTGGTCTGAGGGTCAGCATCAGACCCAATACTGTCTGCAAATTCAGCAGGACCCAATACTGTCTGCAACTCTGCAGTCAAAGGGCTGGAGCTGAACTCTGCTCATTGCTCCAAGTAAGCTCCCCACTTCACCAGAGTGGGTGTCTGGGCTACCCCTGATTGTGGGTTGGTTATCCATGACCTCACCCATCCTACTATGGGGTATATGGTACACACTAGCACCTAAGACTGCACAGTTATGGCTTCACAGGCATGAAGGGTGGCATACACAGCCACCAGCTGCTTTCCACCAAGGAACAGTGTTTTGGGGGGCCCTTCCAAGTCTGGGACCAAAACCCAATAGGGACTCGCCACTTACGCTGCCATTGCCACAAACCCCAGCCCATCCCACCTGAGTTGACTATCACATCGAGGCAAAACAGCTGTGAGCGATCTACTACTTGTAGCATCTGGGCCTGTGCAACAGCCCTCTTGGCTGCCATAAAAGAGGCCTCTGTCTCTGGGGACCAGTCCCACTGTGCCCGCTTTTTACACAATGAGTGCAGTGGCTGCAACAGTTGGGCCAAGTGGGGAAAGAATATATGCTAGGACCCCAAAAGCCCCACAAGCACTGTTTCACCATAGTGGGTCAGGGGAAGGCTTGAATCTTATCTATAAAGGCCTCAGGGATTGCTTTTGTCTTACCCAACCAGACAACACCCAAGAATTTGACCCACAAGCCAGGTCCCTGGACCTTGGAGTTGTTCACCGCCCAACCCCATTGTTCCAACAAGGTTCAAAGACTGGCAGTAGCTTCTTCTAGATCTGTAAGGGAATCAGAGTTTACCATTATATCATCAATATAATGAAACAAAAACACTGAGGATGACCAACTCCATGTGGCCAAATCCTATGCCACTAAACCATGACATATGGTTGGGCTGTGAAGGTGACCTTGTGGTAACACTACAAATGTCCACTGTCGTCCTTCCCACATGAAGACAAACTGGTCTTGACTGTCCATAGCCATGTCTGTGGAGAAAAAGGCATTGGCCAGGTCCACTACACAGTGGTACTGTCCAAGAACCAAAGTCAGTTGATCCATCAGATCCAGTATCGACGGCACCATGGCATGCAGTGGGGGAGCCACTCTATTCAGCTCCCGGGAGTCCACTGTCTTTCTCCAAGTTCCATCCGGTTTCTTAACCGGCCAAACAGGAGAGTTGAATGGACTGAGCAGGACGCACTATGCCAGCCTTTTCCAGCTGTAATACAGTTTGTGAAATTTCTTCGTGTGACCCTGGGCAAACGATACTGTCGGATTCGCACCACACGACGAGGTGTGGGCAGAACCTGTGGTGGATGATGGGGGTGGCCACGCACCACCAGCATCACAACTCTAACTCAGAGGCGAAACTCTATGTCCTGAAACATGATACACCTTGAAGCCATCCCACTTCAAGATGGGCTTGGGAGAACCCAGTTGGCCCACAGGCCTCTGGGTCCCAGAAGGAAGGCAATTACAGTCATCCCTCAGCATCTGTGGGAAAGTGGTTCCAAGACCCCTGAGGATGTGAAAATCTGTGGATGCTCAAGTCCCTTATATAAAATGACATAGTATTTCTGTATAACCTACGCACATCCTCCCATGTGGTTTAAACCATCTCTGTGTAACTTATAATACCAATACAACGTAAATGCTGTGTAAATAGTTGTTATACTGTATTGTTTTGATTTGTATTTTTATTATTATATTGTTTCTATTTTAACATTTTTGATCTGCAATTGGTTGAATCCAAGGATACAGAACCCCTGGATACATAGGGCCCACTTTACAAGTCAAATAATCACAGGGGGTAAAAAAGGAGCCTCTCCCCTCTTTATATCCTCCCTTTGCACTTAGATTCTATTTTATTTCCTAAGAGACCTTAGAGCATTGTTTTGTTTAAGCTGCTGAAAGCCCAGCAGTCCTGTGTTGTAATTAGTTTTAGCCATCAGCAGAAAGCACCTTTGTCACACAGCTCAAAAGTCAAAGCCAATCGATACACACTGCACTTTATACCTCCCCTGGGCAATCACAAGGTCAACTGGCAAGAAACTGTCCACCCTGGGGATGGTGGAAATCCTTAGCACCACAAAAAGAGCAAAACCCGCCCAGCCTTCCCCTGCTTTCCTCTGAGAAGTCATCAAAGGTGAAGTGCAGGGACTGGCGAGCACAGCAGTGACGCTCCGGGCCTCCCTGGAAAAGCAGAGGTAGGACCCAGAGGAAGCTCTAACACGCTTCTGAGTTAGTGCCTTTTCCCAGCCTGAGGTCTCACTAATAAAAATGAATATATTAATTGGATCACAGCCAGCCCTTTTAACCAAAAGTTTTCTGATTTGCAATTTAATAAACTCCTGCCACAGTGACTAGTTAATGAAAACTAGAGCACCCTCTTGCCAGCCTCGTAGAACTGGCTGTCCATAGCACCCGATTTTCGACGTGCAGCCTCATTTCGGAAAGCCCACGGACCGCACATGGTTTGCCATGCAAGAATTACTGCTACGAAGTGATTTTAAGTCTGCTTAAGAGGTACAGCCCTGGTTAAATCCAAAATGGAATACTGTTTTTATATCCCTGCTTCTGAGAACAGTCACAGCCCCCAGGTATTTCCCATCACATAAAATGAGAGCCAAACACGGGGTCATTTGAGAGCAGAGATGGCCACCGGGAGGCTTGTAAAGGAATTTCCCCTTCTGCCATTTTTGTGCAATCACGAGGAAAGAGAAAGAACAGTCGATAAGGGACGCGGAAGTAGACCGCGCTCTAGCATTAATTTCAGTAAATCAAACAGGCTGTTTTGATCCAGTTGCCACTCACCCTGTGTTGCAGGAGAAAACGTCACGGTCCGGAATAAACTGAGGCCTGTGGAGGCCTTCCCAGGCAAGTCGTAAGGGCAGGGAGCTGTTTGGCAGAGACGCGTTCCTGCAGAATCACTGCCCCACAGTGCCTGGGTGGCTTCATCCTCATGCCCAACCTTCACTCCAAGGGCAGGGCCAGAGAAGCGAGGCAGATACGTCATCCCAGAGCGCGTACCTGGAACCCAGGTAAATGTCGGCCCACAACTCGGGCCGCAGGAGTCTGTGCTGATGCTTTCCACGTGACTAAGATAAAGCTGATACGACTTAGTAGTGCTGATGAATTATTGCCTCCACCTTGCCAAAACTCCCTCCACCTGATTCTCCAGGCGCTGCATGATCGGCCCAGGCCTACCAGCCGGGTTTATTTCTAGTGAGTACCGATCTTCCCACTCCCTCCCACAAATTTCCTGTCTCTTTCCTGCTTCCCTTTTCTAAGGGCCCATCCCTCATAGTCCATGAGATCAAACCACCATGCATTCTGGCAGCCCTCGGGTCTGGGTTCTCAGGCCCCAGGAGCCCAGAACGACCAGACTGAGGCCTGGGAAAGCCATATTGTTACAGCAGTTCATCAGGGGACTTACCTTAAGGCTACTCACCGGGACCTTCCTCCATGGGGCCCCCCTCAGTGTTCACCAAGCTGCAGGATGGGCCCCCTGGTGCAGGGGTTGACATCAATCAACCTTGACTTGAGAGTGAGATGGTCATTTCTAATGGATGGCAATAGAATTGGAAGTGTCAGAAATCGGGCAGGGTCCTTAAGAAGTACTATCACCTCAAACTTTTCTCCTTGTTGATGTACACTCACCCACACACTTACAGGACCACAATGTGGACTGTGGTCCTTACAGTGGGTTGTTGTTACAAGAAATTGGAAAATGATGGTCTAAATCCATAGTCTCTGTGTATCCATTATAGCATACCAATTATATTGATATATTTATTAATTATATATATATATGTATGTATGTGCTACCATACTACATAAGACATACCTTATAAACATACCCAGAAATAGAAATTAAAGCTTTCATGGAAAAATAAACAGAAATACAGTTTCTGGTATTTCCTGCCTGTGTCCATTGCAATAACACCTGGGTATACAGAACCTGCCCCGTGGGAGGCACCTCACCACCCCCTCACTTCTCTGAATTCCTCCTGTGCTCCAGCATCACAAAATCCTGCCCCCTGCCCACAAGTTCCTCAAAGTCTGTGAGAAAACTGATACACGAGCATGTTGATATGACACAGAGAAAAAGTGCAAGAACAGAAATGTGAGCAAAGTGCTGTGGCACTGCAGAGAAGGCAGCTTCCAACCTTCCTGGGAGTGGCAAGGAGACTTCATCAGGATAGAGATGCACGAGCTGGGCCTGGAGGGTTGGCCGGGTGCCGCCAGGCTGCGCAGAGGAGGCAGGACCCTCCAGCAAAGGGAGCTAATGGTGTGCAGCTGCCCCTGCCCTGCAGAATCATCTGGGCACCTGTTTCAAATACTCTGGACCCCTCCTCCCAGAATCTGACTCAAGAGGTCTGGGCAGGGAGGGCGAGTATTGGTACAATGCTCCCATTCCCTCCCTCCCTCACCCCTACAACAGCTCACTTTCGCAAACATTTAAAAGAGAAACAATCAAAAATGGCCAAATGATCTGTATGGCACAATATATATGATAAACTATGGCTGTAAGATGCTCCCCTGATCTTTGCTAATCTGACTCTATAATTTTCTAAGATTCCCTTCCAAAACCCAAATGTAAAATTAAGATTAAGAGGTTAAGATTGAGTTAAGTTCAGTTAAATATGCATCCATTCAACATTAAGCCAATTAATAGTGCCTCTAAGTACAAAGCCCCATACCAGGCACCAGATTCATGGACCAGACATAAGATATCTTGCAAGCTAGGATGAAAGCGGGCTTGATAACCAGAAAAGAAGAATGAATTATAACAAATTGTTCTTTTGTAGAAATGAATTCTGTTCTATCTATAAGATTAGCCTTCAAGTCCTCTAAGATCCCTACAAACCTAAATTTTAATTACTATTTCAAATGTTTCTGCTTTCCATTTTGTAAGTTTTATAAAACTGGGAAAAAATACAACTAAAAAGATTAAAAGATAGTAACTCCTGAGCTTGTCTAGGGGCAAACATAGTGTATTAGCATTCTTTGATTGCAACTGACAGAAACCCAATTAATAGAATAGTTTGGGCAACAGGGGGAAGCCTGTTGGCTCCCATTAAGAACATTGTTGCTAAGGGTGAGAAGAAATGGAAGCAGAGACTCAAATGTTTGGAGAACTCTGTTTCCATCTTGTTCTCTGCAAGAGATTTATGATTTCAGACTAGCCAAGTCCTAAAGTTGAAAGCAGAGCTGCCAGCTGCTCTGAACCTTATTTTTACAGTTTTGTGACCAGAAGAACAAAGACTCCATTTCTAGTCCAAATCTCCCAGGGAATAACTCTGATTGGACAGTTTAGGTTCAATGTAGGGTGACCAACTGTCCCACTTTGCCTGGGACTCAGGAGGTTCCCAGGACATGGGACTTTCAGTTTTGAAACTGGAAAAGCCTGAGCTAACCAGAATGAGTTTAACCCTAGTTAAAGGCTACCCCCTGACAAATTACTGTGGCCAGCAAGGCGAGTTACTAAGTTTAGGTCAATTGTCTACCCTTGCATTGATCACTGTTGCCAGGGAGTTGAGATCATACAGGACCCATTCCGATCTCATGGTGGGATGAAGGAAAAGAATGACTTCCAACAAGAAGGGTTGGTTTAGACATAAGCACTAAATGTGATTACTGTAAGTCGGGCAGCTGCCCCAACTTGCTTTTATCGTACACACCTAATAATTTGATGAGTGGTCCCTGAAATCATTCCAATCAAACATCACAGAATTTGAATTCCTTACATGCACTTGAATGAGTCTTACTCCATTATTGCTTCAATGTAATAAATGCTACCCTAGTGAACCGAAATAGTTAAAACACAGCTCAAATCACTGCCATAGCTAAGAAATCTAATTCATTTCTTAGAAACTATCCCACTAAGTACTACATTAATCATTTGTCATGTCTCCAAAACTACTATACTCTGTCAAAACACATTCTACAGTTTGATGTTAAACAGTCTGAAGCATTTATAGCAATATCATGCATGCATGCTGTCAAACTGCATATTTCACCTTCTAGCAATTTTCTCTTCTTGAGAACTTAGTTTCTCCTCCATGTGCTTTAGAATCGCTTGAATTCTTGACCTTTTTCTTTCAGGACACAGAATTAATATTTAAAGGCAGTAATGCTATAGTTTCAAGCATGTCTCAGGAATAACCAGAGTTCCCGTAACATAAATTATCCTATCCTTTTAGTAGTCTTATTTCTTTTTCCAAGTCACACAATCAAGACAAGCTGGACAAAAGGGGGGGTTGAATCTCCCAGGAAGACTTAAGTTTGTTGAACCAGAACGCAAAGTCAACAAATGCAGACACACATGGACATATCTCAGTTGCCTGCACTTTTAAGACAATAGATTCAGTACCACGTGAGCAAAATAGTATGGTGTAAAGAAACATCCTGGATTATAAAGGCACAAAAAGTCACAAGTATCCACAACTTTCCCACTCTCAGAATTTCTGTTGACCACTTTTGCCCCAGGTGCTCAAAGTACTTGAGTTTCCCAGCTAGAAGGAAGTCACTTTGGGGACCACCTATGGTCTCTAGGTGATGGATCTTTTTCTTCCTTAATTCAACAGATTCAAGTTTGATATTTCTCCAAAGAATATTTAGTAGAAAAATAAGAGCAAATACAGCAGTAGAATATAGAAAAGGACAGATGTGGATATGTCTCCAGAGCAAAGATGCTGGTTCTGAGGTTGCTGAAATGAGACGGGTCTTGCCTCCTCCCGGACAGAAGCAGAGCCCCCTTTTCCCCAGCTCTAGAGCACTTAGATGTAGAATAAACTACGTGTAGCCCCGGTAGAAGGAGACCCAAGTCCCACATGTTCCCCAGACCCATCACATCTCACTCCCAGCCTCTTTGCAAACATCGCGCAAGACTGGGTATAGTAATAGCTGCAGTAGAAAAGGGAGGATGTACACCCTTGAGAAGGGACAGAAAGGTTTAAAAGGAAATGGAACGTCCTGGAAAGGAAGGAAGGAAGAGGAGATAACAGACCGTATATCAGTATAAATGAGAGTAACACCAGCCTCGAGCCTGAGAGTGAGCAGAGAATCTTCATGAGCACAAGGAGCCCCCCCGGCTGGGCAGAGCCGGAGCCCACTGAGTCCGAAGACATGAAGATTCTGTCTCCTGTCTTGGGCTCTGCTGCTTCACATATGAATTCCCACTCACCCCCACCCCCAGTTAATGAACTAGTGGGGGACACCCTGAACTGTGAAATCTATTACCCGATCTTAAAATGACTAATCTTTTTAGATCTCTGAAATTGAAAGCAAACTGGGACAAATGAACCTAAACACAGAGAAAGGATGTATCTTGAGTGAGTTTGCAGCACAACTCTGCACATTTTTAAAGGTTTAATTTTAAGGACCAAAAAAAAAAAAAGGTATATTCAAATTAAATTCCACTCCGTATTTTTATAGCTTGTAATAATATTTGTACAGTTAGTTTAAAGCTGTTTACTATATATTGTATGGACAAATAGTAAGTATGTTAACGATGCTTGCAGGTTGAATAATGCCCCCTCACAAAAGTTAACTACAACTTAATCCCTGGAACCTGTGAATGTTGCTACCTTAAATGGAAAAAAAATTACTTTGCAGAGATGAATGAATTAAGGATTTTGCCATGGGGATATTATCCACCTGGACCCTAACTGCAATCACATGTGTCCTTGTAAGAGCGGCACAGACACCCAGAGAAGGCGGTGTGACCATGGAGGCAGAGCGATGCCGCCATGAACCAAGAAAGGCCCCAGCAACCTCCTGAAGCTGGAAGAGGAAGGAACAGATTGTCCCTCAGAACCCCTGGGGTGAGCGTGGCTCTGCTGACACCTTGATTTCAGCCTGTTGATACCGATTTCAGACCTCTGGTCTCCAGAACTGTGAGAAAATACATTTCTGTTGTTTTGAGTCACCATGTGCAGTAACTTGTTATGGCAGCCACAGGAAACTCATTCAATGATGTTAAGATTAATATTTTCAGAGTAATATGAAGGAGGTACAGTTATAAAAATCAAATAAAATGTAATAAATATACATAATATTATTAAAATTAAGTTAAAACTATCAATATGAACTCAAGAGTTTTTAAAATGAAATCTCGCATTGAATCTCAGGGTCACCTTTTTTGTTACATTTTAAGATCTCTGAAATCAGGATTTATCTTATAATCAAGGGCAATCCATGTATAAATTCATTGCGATCTATTTTTAAATAGTACACAAAATAACGGTGAACCATGCAATGAGTGATGCCTTAGTTTTGACAGAATGTAGACTATACCGTCTAGTTTTGAGCATTGAAATGTCTCAGAAATCCCCATTGTCCAAAGCTGTGATAATTCGAGCAAACCAAAAAGAATATTGATTATTGTAGATTGAAACAATGAATCAATGAAAGCACATGAGTCCATAATGATACTTAGAAAGGAAGAAATCAAAGAATTTTTTCTTATGTCACAATCTGCCATAATTTACTTTGAAAATTGGTAATTAAAATGAAAGAATTAAGCCTTTATCAACACTTTCAAGCAAAAATGGTACTCCAGAGAAATCCATTATCTGGTTGCTGAAGGGAAGCTCTGCTTTAGAGAAGAATGCCAGATAATAGGGAGAAGAAATGATGCAATTGGGAAGGCAGCACCCTGCAAATCCTTATAAAACCACTGGCCAGAGCAAGGATGTTCGAATGATGTTAAAACTACTGGGGATGTGGTTGATGAAAACTGAATATTCATATAATGCCAAAGTAGCACCACACAGATGATTTTCTGATCTCAAGGAGAAAATCAATGCTTTTAGTGTGGAGGAATCAATTGAGTTGTTATCATTGTAACCTAGTGGTCAAACTCACCAATGTCATCAAGATATGTGCCCTGGTGCAATGACACCACCTACGATGGTTTCTAATCAAAAATGTGTGATTTGGATCCATTAATCCTGTAGAACTAAGTCTTAGGTCATAGGAAACAGAGCAGGGAGAGGATCAAGTTAGAAGACACAAAGAGGGACAAATATGACAAATCCAGAGAGCAGGACATTTGTGGGAAGACTCACCTGGCCGGCTCTACAAGTCAAGCTCAAGGAACCAAAGGGACACATGCCTGGTGAGGGAGATTCAGGGGTTCAACAAGAAGATGCAGGGTTTTGGTGAGCAGTCCTGGCTTGGGGTAACAAACCAACTGAACTGAGCATTTGTGGGACAACTGGAAAAACCAGAGTAGGGACTGTGTGTAGATAAAACAAAAACGTATGAACATGGAACAGTGAGATTACTAATAGAAAAACAGCACCTTTCTACTTAGCATAGATAGTATGATCTTATTTTGTCTTCAAAAAGCCACATAGATATATAAACTTCCCAGGATGTTCACTTGCTGCATTTGCAATAATGAAAATTATATTTTAAATAGAAAATAAAATCCATTCAATACTTCCATTTCCAGCAGTATGAAAGACTAAACACCCTGCCAAACGCTCCCACTGAAACAACTCAAAGTGCTGGATAAGACATGAAAACATCTTTTAAAGGTATTAATGAAAGATCAAAAAAGTAAAGACTTCTTCGAAGCAAAAAGAAAAGTAAAAGAAGCAGCCAGAGAATTAACTTCAGTAGGGTGCATTTAAAATTTTGAGAGTAAACACTAATAGAATCAAAAAAAAGAGTGTAGAGCTTCTAAACTAGTCATGAGGAGAAACAGAATGAGCAAACAAAAACGGAATAAAAGGAGAAACAAATAACAGGACAAAAATGTATGGCAGTTATTAACCCAAATATATATTATTATAATAATATAAATGCACTAGTATCCAGTTTAAAGACAAAGATAGATTAAAACATCTAACTGCATATAGTTGACAAAAGGAACATATAAAATAAAAGGATACAGGAAATTTCAAAGAAAAAGGTTAGCAGAAGAGAAGTCAGGAAAATAGTAGCCAAAAGAAAGTAGTATCGCTCTATTAGGCATTTTCTAGGACAGACAGACAGATGGATGGCATGTAGGTACATAAATAGGTACATAGATATAGATACACATACACATATATGAATTTACATATTAGACGTATAAAACTTAAAGCAAAAAGCACTTCTAGCATTGAATTAAAACAAAATAGCAGTTTTAATTTACCAGGAAGATGTAATAATTTGAAACTTGTATGTAACTCATAAAATAGACTCAAAATAGACAAAGCAAAAATGACAGAACTATGGGAGAAAATTCAAATCAACCATCATCTGGAAAATGTCCTTTTAGCAATTGACAGGTCAAATTGACAAATATATATATGTATATATATTACTAAAGCTGTAACAGATTTGAACACTGTAATCAGTCAGATTTATTTAAGGTATCTATAAAGAATATTGCACCCAAAAACATGGGAAATACAAACTCTTCTCAAGAGTACCTGAAATATTTACAAAAATCGACAACATGTTGGGCCATAAAGCAAATGTGAACACATTTTAAAGATTTGGATTGTACAGGCCACTGTCCAATTATTAGAAATCAAACAGAGAGATAAGAAAAAAGATTTTATTTGCATGATCCTGGAGTTCAGACTGCAATAAATTTAGTTCTAACCCGGCAGGATGAGCCGGCCACAGAGAATCCTCCTTAGGGTTCTAATAGATGCATGTGAGTGTATGGCCACCAATCACCCAGTGACAAAATTAATATTCGAATCTGTCCAGAAGGGGTTAATTTGAACTTAAAGGGATCTTTTCTTCTTTGAAATGTGGGAAATCATTTGTTCCTAAGCAAGTCACAGGGTTTTCTGGTCAGCCCGTACTTTGCCAAGCCAAAACATTCCTTCCCACGGCCAGCAAGATAAAGTACTCAGGACAGCTGGATTTTAAAAACACCCTTGTGAGTTGGGTCTTTATAAGGATAAGCAGAGAAAATTACTACACATTTAGGTCTTCTTTCATATTTTATATACTTTTCTTCAAACTGGAAGTATTATACTAGTACCAGAAAATAACAAATTGGATGTGTGGACATTGCATGTTTAAACTAAGCGAAAAAGCGGTAATATATGGCCAAACTACAGTGAAACTTTTTGATAAGGGATAAACAACTGCTATGTGGTTGGTAACTTTACATTTGATCTAATACATAGTTCTCTGTGCTTTTTATTTGGAAAATATTCTGGACATTCAAAAAGATGAGTGTGAATTTAATTAACAATAATGGGAAAATTCCCAAATGTCATGTGGAAGCAGACGCACTCCTGGGAACGCCGTGGTCAGCAGGTCCTTCAGGCTGTTACTAGAACCATGAGTTGTCATTCTAGACGCATTGGGTGTTTTTAGGTCTGTTTCTATTGATTCATACAACACTCCAGGAGAAATCGTGAACTCAGAGATACCATTTACCTTGAACGGTTTCATCTCCAGATGAAAACAGAGATCAGAAGCCCAGGCAACTGTTAAAAGGTATGGCAGGATATCAAAGAAAAGGATGCTGCACATCAAAGACAAGGTGACAAGGTGACAGAGAAGGAATGGAAGAGCTTAGTGAGTTTCAAAGTGGGTTCGAGTGGAACTGTATGTATTTGCTCTCTGCTGGAACCAGAGTACGAGTTATCCAGCAGATAATAAGACTCTGAAAAATCTTTTTTATTTCCACTCCTCTCTGAGCTACTTAGCTGATGAGCAGGAGCAACGGTGGGGCTCGCCTGAGGGCAGTGCTTTCTGGGCTTTCTCACATCACGGTGCTCAGGGAAGGATTATTCCTTTTCCGTACATGGGGGGAGGCTACTGGACCAGCCTGGACCTACCCCCAGCCCAGGCCCCGCCCTGCACACAGCCCAGGCCTGCGGAGGTCGATATTGAGGCCACACATTGAGAGGCTTGACCTTAGGACCCGAATGAATATGATGTTCCGCAGGCATCTCTGACTTCCCCCACAGATTTCCCATCTCAGCAAGTGGCAGCTCCACTCTTCCGGCTGATCAGACAAGAACTCTTGGATTAAGCTTTGACTCAGCTCCTTCCCTTATTCCTTGTTATGGACTGAATTTTGTCCTCCAAAAAAGGTATGTTGAAGTCTAACCCCCAGGACCTCTGAATATGATCTTATTTAGAATTGGGGTCATTGAAGATGCAATTAATTAAGTTTAGATGAAGTCATGTGGAGCAGGATGGGCTCCTCATCCTATATGACTGTTGTCCTTATAAACGGGAGAAATTTGGACAAAGACAGGCACCCAGGGAGAAGGCCTGTGAAGACAAAGGCAGAGATCAGGGTGACGCTTTGGACAAGGACCCCCAAAGACAGCCAACGGACCACAAGCAGCTAGGGGAGAGGCACAGCCTAAGAAGGAACCTACCCTGCCGACACTTTAACTGTGGGCTTCCACCTCCAGAATTGTGAGAACTATTGTTTAAGCCGCCTAATGTGCGGTGCTTTGTTACAGCTGCTCCAGCAAACTCATCCACGCTCCTCATTCAGTCCAACAGCAACTCCTCAGAGCACTGTCGGACGGAGCTGGCTGCTCGGCCCCCACGCGCCTCTGCTCCGTCCTGCTCCCAGCTGCCACCACTTCTCGCCTGGATGAACACAACCGCCTCCTGCCAGTCTCCCTGCCCCTACCCTAGAGATCTCTCCTCCCCAACAGTCCGTCCTCATCACAGTTGTCCAAGTCACCTCTTTAAAAACCACGTGGAACCATGCCACCCCGTTGCTCACCCTCCACTGCCATCCATCCCACTACCACCCAGGGGTCAGCGAGGCCTCCCGGGATCCGGCTCCCTGGCCCCACTCTCACCCCCCAGCCTCACTCATCCATCTTCCTGGGTCACCCCCAGCACACGCCCCACTCAGAGCTTCAGCACCTGGTGCTCCTCAACCTGGAGCATTCTCTCCCCACGGAGCCATGGGACAGGCTCCCTCAACTCCCGCGGGTCTCAGCTTCCCAGGGAGGTCTTTCTGATCTCTCCATACAAACCTATGACTGTCCTCCCTGGTCCTCGGTGCCTTCCCTCTGCCCTGTCCCCAGAGCATGCCCTTTTTTGACATACGATGCATTCCGCGTCCTGTTCACTGCGTCACTCCCCACACCAGGTAGTGACTTTTATGAAGGTGGAGAACTTTATCTGCTCTGTTCACTACTGCAGCCCCAGCACCTAGGACACAGCAGTCCCTTACTTATTATTTATTGAATGACTGAGGGAATGAATATTTCTCCAAATCTACTACCTCCTACTCAGACTGCAGGGAACCAGTCTCTACCTGTGCCGTGATGCCAGCACAGAGCCTGGCCCTGGTGGGTGGGGGCTGCCTGAGAGGAGGGGACCCAGACATGGGCAGGACAAGGCTAAAAGGCAGCCAGCCAAGTGTGATTAATAGGAAACACTTCTTTAAGATGGCTAAGTAAGAAGAAAAAGTAGAAAAGGGAAGGCTAATGAAAGTACCAATGACAAAGAAAGAAAAACAGGATCAGAAAAACGCCATGTGCCAAATGACAGGTCTGAACAGCGTGGGGTTTACAGAGACACACCAGGTTCACAGAATGTATTTTGGACTCAGTGTGGAAAAGAAAAAGAAAAGAGCTATGGCAATATTATTATAACTTCTAAAAGCAAGTATGATTTCTTTGTCATTCATGTTATCATTTCATTGTGTTGAGGAACAAGGGAACTTGCAAAATACATTAATATGCAGTTGAAAAAAACTATGAAAAGCCAAGAAATATCTGAAAAAAATGTGTTTAACTTCATAAGTCATCAAAGAAACACACATTAGAACAATAACAAAACAATTTTCGTATACACTGGGTAACATTATATAAATAGTATAATAATACCCGATGAATTTCAGAACAAGCATAGGAATGTACAATTGCTATAATCTTTCTAAAGGAAAATTTGATATTATATATCAAAAGGCTTTTAGAATTCATATTCTATTATTCGATGACAGTGCTTAACACTTACTCCAATTTGCCCACAAAGTTTTTGCGCATAAAAGATAATGATACCTGGTAAGTACCTGAGCTGGAATTGGAACTCAGGTGTGTGAACTCCAAAGATCATGGTCCTACCAAGCTCTCAGTCTTCCACAAGACATGGAGTGGGTCTGCAGAACTTGAAATAAAGGCTGTAGGTACAGAACTACTTTCAATCTATTGGCAAATGGGATGTAATGCTTTCAGTGTATCTAGTAAAAGCCATGATTTGACCTGAAGAATGCCTGAATCTAGATAATTCTAAGCCAGGTGAAATCGTACATCGAGCATTTAAAAACCCAAGCACAGAGTACTTTTGACTCTAGGCACACATTACCAATGCACAGCACAATGATGTACTTAGAAAGGTTATCTTAACAAGAAGTTTCCTGACATTCACATGAATAAATGCATGTATACATCTGAATAGATTTAAGATGCTTGCTCTAGAGCTCTGCTAAAAAGAGCTTAAACTTGAGACTCAAAACACCAATTACCTTGCACACTCAAGCTTAGGAAATTTAGCATTATTTTGAAAGCTCTTGTCATAAAATCAAACAAAAAAGACAGGCAGGGCTTTGCAGTGTCTCAGGCTCCCCCTCCAGTCAGCCACTGCCGTGGGATTTTACAAGGTTAGTTGCAAACGTGGACAAGACAACCCGGATGTGAGCTGTTCTCTCGGAATTAATACGTTTCAAAGTCGAGAGCCAGGCAAGTGGCAATGCTAATCGAGCAGGTGACAGCATTAATCGCCTTTGGCTCAGCTCAGAATAGGATATGCCACAGGTGACCCCAAGTCCTTCCCTCCCCTTCTCAAGCCATTAGCTGAACATCATATTTCTTTCTGCTGCCAACGCCGGCGCCACTAGCAGCACAATTCAAATAGAAGGGAAGAACACGCGTGACGAGAACAGCTTATTAACTCTGTCTGGGAATGTCTGTGCTCACCTATGGCTGGTTCCAAGGTATTCTATTAATTTGCCAAAAGTAATGAGAAGATAGCCATTAGCCAATTACTCTGCATGCCTCACGATAGGATGAAGAGCTAAAAATGTTAGGATTCAAATTTAAGTTTGTGTTACAATGACCAAAGGGAGGCTCATGCCAAGGGAAATTTCAGGAAGTGATTTAAATAGAAATGAGTCATCAGAAACGCCTAGGAGTCATATTCTATTGCAGTATCTCAACCATGACGAGGTGCCACAAATGAATAGAACTAAAGTCTGACAAGGTATTAGATCTGTTTAAACTGGCCAAGCTCTACCCTGAAGGAATGGTTTAAAGAACAAAGATGAATGAATAAATCATTATCCATAAATAAGGTTCTACAGAGAACCTAGCAAACTCGTATCTAAGGTCTGGAGTCATCTCTATAAATGGGGAAATGCTACTTAACTCTAATTTCCATTCCTTAAAGTTCTAAATGCCCCATAATTTGAAGGTCAAAAGGCTGGCAACTTCCCTTGTAAAAGTTCTCTACTGTTACGTGTGGATGTCCCATGTGCCCTTCTATCCAGGTTTGTCATGAGAGCCCTTGCCCACACCCCTCCACCAGGGGCAGAACTCCAGCCAGGCTAATCCAATGGGCCCCAGACTCTGCGGGGAAGGAGCCATGTTTGGGGACCCCTGAGCCCACATTCAGCCCGAGCTTGTTGGACCAGGTGCTGGCAAGTGGCTGAGACAGAATCTCCGGTGACTTGGGGAAGATACACAAGCTCAGAAAAGGAAAGTAAGATGCAATCAAGAGTTGGAATGTGGAGCGAGTGACAAGAGTTTCCGGGCTTGTGGAGATGCACAGGGGACAGTAATGCGAGACTTCAAGGGTTGAATAACACCAAAAAGAAAAAACGAGAGCAACACAGTCAGAGCAGGGGGAGAGGCCTTCCTAGGCTCCTGTGTGTGCATCCTACAAGAAAACCCTAAATATTTAAAGTAACACAAGTGAGTCACTTTTCCTTAAAACCAAAGAGACTATGGAGGACATTGATTAAATGGCATTTAAATTAATAACAAAGAATAAAAGTGAAAGTAAAGCTGTGTTGAAATTAATCTACTACCAAATTATCATTATAAAATCATTCGTACATTAGTAATTTAAAACTATGTTCCCTAAAAATATTCCATTCATAAGAATGACAATTATATATATATGTTATATGTTACATATTATATATAATATACACATTTTATATCTATCACTTTAACATTATGTAATTTCAGGGAAAGGACTAATATCACTGTTAAAGAGTAACGGCTTATGTATTGTGTGTGAATGTCTGTGGATTGTGTTTTATTAGAAAATGGTCTGACAAAAAAAAGGATAATAGAGTTCAACTATATCATTAATTATCATTAATAAAGTTACTTGATATAACCAGTGCTAATGGTTTCTTTTGAGACACTGAATATATAAGCAGACAATGGCCAGGCTATACATAAAAATAGAACTATGACCCCAAACCTGCAGCAACCAGCCCAGGAAACTAACTCATCTAGAGTAACCAGCCGGGGCAGCCAGCTTGCTCTCTAGAAGTCAGACTTGTGGGAAGTCAGACCACTATCTCTAAGGATAATTCAGGAAGCAAAAAAATAGTGTTTGTAATAATCATCCCAAAATGACCAGGACTTGATTCATAACTCATAGCTCCCCTAATTTTTTCCCTACTTCCAGTTTAGTACCAACCAGAAAC
>RJWJ010006156.1:0-63915 GCA_004363605.1 Indri indri
CAGAGTTTTACCAAACATTCAAAGAAGAACTCACACCCATACTACAGAAATTATTCCACAATATCGAGAAAGAGGGCATCCTTCCTAACTCATTCTATGAAGCCAATATCACCTTGATACCAAAACCAGGAAAGGACACAACAAAAAAAGAAAACTACAGACCAATATCCCTCATGAATATAGATGCAAAAATCCTCAAAAAATGTAAACAAATAGAATTCAGCAGCACGTCAAAAAAATAATTCACCATGACCAGGTGGGCTTCATTCCAGGGATGCAAGGCTGGTTTAACATACACAAATCTATAAATGCAATTCGCCACATAAATAAAAGCAAGAACAAAGACCATATGATTCTTTCGATAGATGCAGGAAAAGCATTTGACAAAGTACAACACACCTTTATGATAAAAACTCTCACCAAAATAGGCATAGATGGCTCATTCCTTAAAATTATCAAGTCCATTTATGACAAACCAACTGCCAATATCATGTTGAATGCGGAAACCATTCCACTTAGAACTGGAACCAGACAAGGCTGCCCTCTATCTCCATTTCTATTCAACATAGTGCTCGAAATCCTCACCACAGCAATTAGGCAAGAGAGATATATTAAAGGCATCCAAATGGGGACAGATGAGATCAAAGTCTCGCTCTTTGCTGATGATATGATATTATATCTAGAAAACCCCAAGAACTCATCTAAGAGACTCCTAGAACTGATAAATGAATTCAACAAAGTCTCAGGATAAAAAATCAACACACAAAAATCTGCGGCATTCATAAATGCCAATAACAGTCCAGCCAAAGATCAAATCAAAAACACAATTCCTTTTACAATAGCCTCAATGAAAATTAAATATCTAGGAATATATTTAACGAAAGTTGTAAGAGAGTTATACAGGGAGAACTATGAATCACTAAAGAAAGAAACTGTAGAAGATGTAAACAGATGGAAAAACCTACTTTGCTCATGGATTGGTAGAAGCAGTATTGTTAAAATGTCCATACTACCTAAAGTGGTCCACAGAATTAATGCAATACCTATCAAAATCCCATTATCATTCTTCTCAAATCTGGAAAAAATAACTCTACGCTTTGTATGGAACCAGAAAAGACCTCATATAGCCAAAGCAATCTTAAGTAAAAAGGACAAACTGGGAGGTATCAGTCTACCAGACTTCAAGCTGTACTACCAGGCTATAGTAACTAAAACAGCTTGGTACTGGCACAAGAACAGAGGCATAGACCTGTGGAACAGGACTGAGAATCCAGAGATGAAACCATCTGAATATGGTAATCTAATCTTTGACAAAGCTGACAAAACATACACTGGAGAAAAGAATCTCTTTTCAATAAATGGTGCTGCGAAAACTGCATAGCCACATGCAGAAAATTGAAACTGAACCCTCACCTCTCACCTCTCACAAAAATCAATTCAAGATGGATAACAGACTTAAACCTAAGGCATGAAACCTTAAGAATTCTAAATGAAGATGTTGGGAAGCCCGTTTCAGACATCGGCCTAGGCAAGGAATTCTTGAAGAAGAACCCCAAAGCAATTGCCACAGACACAAAAATAAATAAGTGGGATCTAATCAAATTAAAAAGCTGCTCTGTCAAGGAAACTATCACTACAGTGAATAGACAGCCCATAGAATGGGAAAAAATATTTGCTCTCTACACATCTGATAAAGGGCTGATAACCAGAATCTATTTAGAACTCAAAAAAATCAACAAGAAAAAATCATACCACCCCATCAACACATGGGCAAAGGAAATGAACAGAAACTTTTCAAAAGAAGACAGAATAATGGCCAGCAAACATACAAAAAAATGCTCAGCATCTCTAATCATTAAAGAAATGCAAATCAAAACCACAATGAGATACCACCTAACCCCACTGAGATGGGCCTCCATCAAAAAAATCCCAAAACAACAAATGCTCGCGAGGATGTGGAGAGACAGGAAGACTCTTATACTGCTGGTGGGACTGCAAATTAGTACAACTTCTGTGGAGAAGAATTTGGAGATACCTCAAAGAGCTAAAAATAGAAATACCATTTGATCCAGCAATAGCACTATTAGGCATCTACCCAAAAGAGCACAAAAAATTCTACGATAAAGGCATCTGCACCCGAATGTTTATGGCAGCACAATTCACTATTGCAAGGATGTGGAAACAACCCAAGTGCCCGTCAATCCATGAGTGGATTATTAAAATTTGGTATATGTTTACAATGGAATTACTGAATCATAAGAAATGACAGTGATCTAGCACCTCTTATACTTTCCTGGATTAAACTTAAGCCCATTATCCAAAGTGAGGAAACACAAGAGCAGAAGAATGGGCTCTACTTCTACTCGCCATCAAATTGGCACTAACTGATCAACACTAGGTTGATCACATGGCAGAAATACTCTCTATGGATCAGGGGGATGTGGGGGCACATCTACAACTAAAGGACATGGGGAGCACTAATGTGGGGGAAGGGCATGACTTTAACCTGCACTTGGGTGAAGCAAAGACATAAAGTGTAACTATAATGTTTGTACCCTCACAATACCCTGGAACAAAATATTAAAAAAATACAAGGAAGGAGAATTCTTTTCATTATAGGTATGTACCTTTTAAACCTAATGGAGTTACAGATAGAAACAGGTGCATTCTCTCAGAGAAAGCTGCCAGACATGGGTCAATAAACAGGATTGCACAACTTGCAGAGAGAAAACAATGGGTACAGCATGTGGTCTAACACACGTAAGAAAGGAGAAGTGTTTTCATTATAAGTATGTAACTTTTAGGCCAAATGGAGTTACACATACAAACGCATATATTCTTTCAGAAAAAGCTGCTAGACGAGGGGCAATTTACAGTATTTCAGCACTTTGAGAAAGAAAGCCAGGGGTATAGTTTGTAGTAAAACACAACTAAGAAAGGAGAACACTTATCATTACAGATATGTAAATTTAGACATAATGGAGTTACAGATACAAATGCATACATTCTCTCAGAGAAAGCTGCTAGATATGGGGCAATTTTCAGGATTGCATAACTTTGACAAAGAAAGCAGTGTGTATAGATTGTAGTTAAACACACTTAATAAAGGAGAACACTTTTCATTATAACTATGTACCTTTTTGGCAGCCTGGTGTTACAGATGCAAACGCATGGATTCTCTGAGAGAAACCTGCAAGACAAGGGGCAATTTACAGGATTGCAGTGCTTTGAGAAAGAAAGCAGTGGGTATAGTTTGTAAGAAAACAATCCTAAGAAAGGACAACACTTTTCATTATAGGTATGTAACTTTTATACCTAATGGAGTTACATACAAATGCATGCATTCTCTCAGAGAAAATTACTATACATGGGGAAATTGACAGGATTGTACAAGTTTGAGAAAGAAAGCAAAGCATATAGGATGTGATCTAACACACATAAGAAAGGAGCAGTATTTTAATTACAAATATGTAACTTTTATCCCAATTGGTGTTACAAATACAAACGCATACATTGTCTCAGAGAATGATGCTAGACATAAGGCAATTTACAGTATTCCACAACCTGAGAATGAAATCAGTCTGTATAGATTATAGTTAAACACACCTAGAAAGGAAAAGTCATTTCATTATAAGTATGAACCTTTTAGGATGAATTTAATTACAGATACGAACACATACATTCTCTCAGAGAAAGCTGCTAGACATGGGGCAATTTACATGATTGCACAACTTTGAGAAAGAAATCGGTGTGTATACTTTGTAGTTAAACACACCTAAGAAAGGAGAAGTCTTTTCATTATAAGTATGTAATATTTAGACCCAATGGAGTTACAGATACAAACGCATACATTGTCTCAGAGAAAGCTGCTAGACAAGGGGAAATTTACAGGATTCCACAACCTGAGAAAGAAATCAGTGTGTATAGATTGTAGCTAATCATAACCTAAAAAAAGAGAAGCCTTTTCATTATAATTATGTAACTTTTTGGACGAATTTAGTTACAGATAAAAACACATACATTCTTCAGAGAAAGCTACTAGACATGGGGCAATTTACTGGATTACACAACTTTGAAAAAGAAACCAGTATTTATAGTTTGCAGTGAAAGACACGTAAGACTGGAGAAGTCTTTTCATTATAAGAATGTACCTTTCAGGCTGAATGGAATTACTGATACAAGCTCAAAGAATCTCTGAGAGAAAGCTGCAAGACAAGGGGAAATATACAGGATTGCAGTGCTTTGAGAAAGAAAGCACTGGGTATAGTTTCTAGTGAAACAAACCTAAGAAAGGAGAACTTTTTCATTATGGATATGCAACTTTTAGACCTAATGGAGTTACAGATACAAATGCATACATTGTCACAGAGAAAGATTCTACACATGGGGAAATTTACAGGATTGCACAACTTTGAGAAAGAAATCAAAGTGTATAGCATGTGGTCTAACACACGTAAGAAAGGAGAAATATTTTCATTACAATTATGTAACTTTTATGCCGAATGGTGTTACACATACAAATGCATACATTGTCTCAGAGAATGCTGTTAGACATAAGGCAATTTACAGTATTCCACAACCTGAGAAAGAAATCAGTCTGTATAGATTGCAGTTAAACACACCTAGAAAGGAGAAGCCTTTTCATTATAAGTATGCACCTATAGGGATGAATTTAATTACCGGTACAAACACATACATTCTCTCAGAGAAAGCTGCCAGACGTGGGACAATTTACAGGATTGCACAATTTGAAAAAGAAATCAGTGTGTATAGTTTGAGGTTAAACACATGTAAGAAAGGAGAACTCTTTTCATTAAAACTATGTACATTTTAGGCCGAATGGAGTTACAGATACAAATACATACATTCTCTCAGAGAAAGCTGCTAGAAACAGCCCAATTTACAACATATCACAACTTGGAGAAAGAAAGAGGTGGGTATAGTGTGTAGTCAAACACACCCAAGAAAACAGAAGTCTTTTCATTATAAATATGAAACTTTTAGGCCAAACGGAGTTACAGATACATACACATACATTCTCTCAGAGAAAGGTGTTGGACATGGCCCAATTTACAGGATTGTACAACGTTGGGAAAGAAATCACTGAGTATAGTTTACAGTCAAACACAAGAAAGACCAGCAGAAGTCTTTTCATTGTAAGTAGGAGACTTTTAGGCACAATGGCATTCCAGATACAAATGCATACATTCCCTAAGAGAAAGCTGCTACCAATGGCCCATTTTGCAGGATAGTACAATTCTGGGAAAGAAAGCAGTGGGTATAGTTTGTAGTCGAACACACCTAAGAAAGCAGAAGTCTTTTCATTATAAGTATGAAATTTTAGGCCGAATGGAGTTACCGATACAAACACATATATTCTCTCAGAGATAGCCACCAGAAATATCTCAATTTATAAGATAGCACAACCTTGGGAAAGAAAGCAGTGGGTATAGTTTGCAGTCAAACACACCTAAGAAAGCGGAAGTCTTTTCCTTATAACTATGAAACACTTAGGTCAAATGAAGGTACACGTACAAACGCATACATTCTCTCAGGAAAGCGGCTGGAAATGGCCCAATTTACAGTAAAGCACAATATTGGGAAAGAAAGAAGTGGGCATAGTTTGTAGTCAAACACACGTAAGAAAGCAGAAGTCTTTTCATTATACCTATGAAACTTTAGGTCAAATAAAGGTACACATACAAATGCATACATTGTCCCAGAGAAAGCTGCTAGACATGGCCAAATTTACAGAATAGCATAACTTTGGGGAAAAAGCCATGGGTAGTGTGTGGTCAAACAGACTGAAGAAAGCAGAAGTCTTTTCCTTATAAGTATGAAACATACAGGCTGAATGGTGTTATAGATACAAACGCATACATTCTCTCAGAGAAAGCTGCTAGACACGACCCAACTTACAGGACTATACAATTTTGGGAAAGAAGGCAGTGGGGATAGCTTGTAGTCAAACCCACATAAGAATGCAGAAGTTTTTCATTATGACTATGAAACACTTAGGCCAAATAAAGATAAACTTACACACGCATATATTCTCTCAGAGAAACCTGCTAGTCATGGCCCAATTTACAGGATGGCACAACTTTGGGAAAGAAAGCAGTGGGTAGAGTTTGTAGACAAACAGATCTAAGAAAGCAGAAGTCTATTCTTTATAAATATGAAACTATTAGGCCAAATGGTGTTATAGATATAAACGCACACATTCACTCAGAGAAAGCTGCTAGAAACGGACCAATTTCCAGGATAGCACAACTTTGGGGAGGAAAGCTTTGGCTATAATTTGTAGTCAAACACACATAAGAAAGCAGAAGTCTTTTCATTATAACTATGAAACGATAGGCCAAATAAAGGTACAAATACAAACGTGTATATTTCTCAGAGAAAGCTGCTAGGCATGGCTGAATTTACAGGATAGCACAACTTTGGGAAAGAAAGCAGTGGTTATAGTTTGTAGTTAAACAGACAGAAGAAAGCAAACGTATTTTCTTTATAGGTATGAAACTTTTAGGTAGAATGGAGTTACAGATACAAACACATACATTGCCTCAGAGAATGCTGCTATATGTGGCCAAAATTACAAGATAGCACAACTTTGGGAAAAAAAGAAGTGGGTATAGATTGTAGTCAAACAAACCAATGAAAACAGTAGTCTATTCATTATAAGTAATAAACTTTTAGGCAGATTGGAGTCACAGGTACAAACGCATATATTCTCTCTGAAAAGCGGCTAGACATGGCCCAATTTAAAGGATAGCACAACTTTTGGAAAGAAAACAGTGGGTATAGCTACTAGACAAACAGACCTAAGAAAGCAGAACTCTTTCCAAGTATGAATCTTTTATTCCAAATGCAGTTACAGACACAAATGCATACATTCTCTCACAGAAAGCTGCTAGACATTTCCCAATTTAGATTACAGCACAACTTAGGGGAACGAAAGCAGTGGGCATAGTCTGCAGTCAAACCCACTTAAGAAAGCAGAATTCTATTCAGTGTAAGTATGAAACCCTAGGGTTGAATAGAGTTACAAATACAAACGCATGCGTTCTCTCAGAGATTGCTGCTATACGTGGCTGAAATTACAAGATAGCACAACTTTGGGAAAGAAAGCAGTGGGTATTCTTTGTAGTCAAACAAACCTATAAAAGAAGAAGTCTTTTCATTATAATTTGAAACTTTTAGTCCAAATAAAACTAGAGATACAAACGCACACATTCTCTCAGAGAAACATGCTGGAAATAGCCCAATTTACAGATAAAACACTTTGTGAAAGAAAGCAGTGGATATAGTTTATAGTCAAACACACCTAAGAAATCAGAAGACTTTTCATAATAAGTATGAAACTTTTAGGACGAATGGAATCACAGACACAAACCCATACATTCTCTCAGAGAAAGCATGTAGACATGGCCCAATTTACAAGACAGCACAAATTTGGGAAAGTAAGAAGCCGGTATAGTTTATAATCAAACAAAACTAAGAAAGCAGAAGTATTTTCATTATAATTATGAAACTTTCAGGCCAAATGGTGTCACAGATACAAACACAGACACTCTCTCAAAGAAAGCTGCTAGACATGGCCCAATATACAAAATTGTACAACTTTGGGAAAGAAAGCAATGGGTATAGTTTGTAGTCAAACACACCTAGGAAATCAGAAGACTTTTCATAATAAGTATGAAACTTTTAGGCTGAATGGAATCACAGATACAAACACATACATTCCAGAGAAAGCCACTAGACATGGCCCAATATAAAGGACAGGACAACTTTTGGAAAGAAAGCAGTGGGTATAGCTTTTAGACAAACAGATCTAAGAAAGCAGAACTCTTTTCTTCATACTTACAAAACTTTTATTCCAAATGCAGTTACAGATACAAATGCATACATTCTCTCAGAGAAAGCTGCTAGACTTGGCACACTTTACAGGATAGCACAACTTAGGGAAAGAAAATAGTGGGTATAGTTTGTAGTCAAACAGACCAAAGAAAGCAAAAGGCTTTTGATTATAATTATGAAACTTTTAGGCCGAATGGTGTTGCAGATACAAACGTATACATTCTCTCAGAGAAAGCTGTTAGACATGGCCCAATTTACAGGATTATACAACTTTGGGAAAGAAAGCAGTGGGTATACCTTGTAGTCAAACACATGTAAGAAAGCAGAATTCTCTTCATTATAAATATGAAACACCTAGGCCAAATTAAGGTAAACATACAAACGCATACATTCTCTCAGAGAAAGCTGCTAGTCATGGCCCAATTTACAGGACAGCACAACTTTGGGAAAGAAAGCAGTGGGAATAGTTTGCAGACAAACAGACTTAAGACAGAAGAAGTATTTTCTTTATAAGTATGAAACTTTTAGGCCAAGTGTTGTTACAGATAGAAACGCATACATTGTCTCAGAAAAGCTGCTAGATATGATCGAATTTACAGGATAGCACAATTTTGGGAAAGAAAGCAGTGGTTATCCTTCTAGTTAAACAGACGTAAGAAAGCAGAACTCTTTTCATTATAAGTATGAAACTTTTAGGCCGAATGGCGTTACAGATACAAACATACATTTTCTCAGAGAAAGCTTCTAGAAATGTCCCAAATTACAGGAAGCACAACTTTGGGAAAGAAAGCAGTGGGTATTTTTGTAGTAAAACAGACCCAAGAAAGCAAAAGGCTTTTCATTATAAGTATGAAACTTTTAGGCAGAATGGAGTCACAGATACAAACACATACATTCTCTTAGGGAAAGCGCTAGACATGGCCCATTTTACAGGTTTGTACAAATTTGGAAAACAGAGCAGTGGGTATAGATTCCAGTGAAACACACTTAAGAAAGTAGAAGTCTTTTCATTATAATTATGAAATTTTTAGGCTGAATGGAGTTACAGATACAAACGGACACATTCTCTCAGAGAAAGTTGCTAGAAGAAGCCCAATTTCCAGGATACCACAACTTTAGGAAAGAAAGCCTTGGATATAGTTTGTAGGCAAACACACCTAAGAAAGCAGAAGTCTTTTCGATATACGTAGAAACTTTAGGCGATACAAAGGTACAAATACAAATGCATACCTCATCTCAGAGAAAGATGCTAGACATGGCCAATTTCCAGGATTCTACACATTTGGGAAAGAAAGCAGTGGGTATAGCTTGAAGTCAAACACACCTAAGAAAGAAGAAGTCGTTTCATTATAAGTATGAAACTTTAGGCCAAATAAAGGTACAATACAAATGCATACATTGTCTCAGAGAGAACTGCTAGACATGGCTGAATTTATGGGATAACACAACTTTGGGAAAGAAAGCAGTGGTTATATTGTAGTTAAACAGACCTAAGAAAGCAGAAGTCTTTTCATTATAAGTATGAAATTTTCAGGCCGTTGGTGTCACAGATACAAACGCAGACCTTCTGTCAGAGAAAGCTGCTAGACATGGCACAATTTACAAGATAGTACAACTATGGGAAACAAAGCAGTTGGTGTAGTTTGTAGTCAAACACACTTAAGAAAGCAGAAGTCTATTCATTGTAAGTATGAACGTTTTAGGCAGAATGGAGTTACAGATACAAATGCACACATTCTCTAAGAGAATGCTGCTATACGTGGCCCATATTACAAGATAGCAGAACTTTGGGAAAGAAAGCAGTGGGTATAGTTTGTTGTCAAACAAACCAATGAGAGCAGAATTCTATTCACTATAAGTCTGATACCTTTAGGCAGAATGGAGTCACAGATACAAAGGCATACATTCCATCAGAGAAAGCTGCTAGACATGGCCAATTTAAAGAACAGCACAAATTTGGTGAAGTACGCAGTGGATATAGTGGTTCAAACAAACATAAGAAAGATGAAGGCTTTTCATTATAACTATGAAACATTCAGGCTGAAAGGAATCACAGATACAAACGCATACATTCCCTCAGAGAAAGTGGCCAGACATGGCCCAATTGAAACGATAGCACAACTTTTGGAAAGAAAGCAGTGGGTATAGCTTGCAGACAAACAGAACTAAGAAAGCAGAACTCTTTTCTTTACAGGTATGAAACTTTTATTCCAAATGCAGTTACACATACAAATGCATACATTCTCTCAGAGAAATCTGCTAGACATGGCCCAATTTACAAGATAGCACAACTTTGGGAAAGAAAGAAGTGGGTATAGTTTGTGGTCAAACAGACCTAAGAAAGCAGAAGTCTTTTCATTATAATATGAAACTTTTAGGCCAAATATAGGTACAAATACAAAAGCATGCATTCTCTCAGAGAAAGCTACTAAAATGGCCCGATTTCCAGGATAGCACAGCTTTGGGAAAGAAAACCTTGGGTATAGTTTGTAGTCAAACACACCTAAGAAAGAAGTCTTTTCATTATAACTAAGAAAATTTAGGCGAAATAAAGGTACATATACAAACGCATACACTGTCTCAGAGAAAATTGCTAGACATGGCCGAATTCATGGGATGGCACAACTTTGGGAAAGAAAGCAGTGGTTATTTTGTAGTTAAACAGACCTAAGAAAGCAGAAGTCTTTTCTTTGTAAGTATGAACCTTTTCGGCCAAATGGTGTTACAGATACAAACGTATACATTCTCTCAGAGAGGGCTTCTAGAAATGTGCCAATTTACAGATAGCGCAACTTTTCTATAGAAATCAGTGGGCATAATTTGTAGTCAAACAGACCGAAGAAAGCAGAAGTCTTTTCATTATAAGTATTAAATTTTTAGGCAAAATGGAGTCACAGATGCAAACACATACATTCTCTAAGAGAAAGCGGCTAGACATGGCCCAATTTACAGGATTGTACAGCTTTGGGAAACAATGCAGTGGGTATAGTTTCCAGTCAAACACACGTAAAAAAACAGAAGTCTTTTCATTATAATTATGAAACTTTTAGGCTGAATGTGGTTACAGATACAAATGCACACATTCTTTCAGAGAAAGCTGCTATAGGTGGCCCAATTTCCAGGATAGCAAACTTTGGGACAGAAACCCCTGGATATAGTTTATAGTCAAACACACCTAAGAAAGCAGAAGTCTTTTGATTATAACTAGGAAACTTTAGGCCAAATAAATGTATAAATACAAATGCATACATTCTCTCAGACAAAGCTGCTAGACATGGCCCAATTTATACGATAGCACAACTTTGGGAAAGAAAACACTGGGTATAGTTTGTAATCAAACACACCAAAGAAAGCAAAAGTCTTTTCATCATAAGTATGAAAATTTGAGGCCGAATGGAATCACAGATACAAACGCATACTTTCTCTCTGAGAAAGCATCTAGACATGGCAAAATTTAAAGGATAGCACATATTTTTTAAAGAAAGCAATGGGTATAGCTTGTAGACAAACAGACATAAGAAAGCGAAAGTCTTTTCATTTTAATGATGAAACCTTTAGGCCTAATGGTGTTACAGATACAAATGTATACATTCTCTCAGAGAAAGCTGCTAGATATGGCCAATTTACAGGATTCTACAACTTTGGGAAAGAAAGCAGTGTGAATAGCTTGTAGTCAAACACACGTAAGAAAGCAGAAGTCTTTCCATGATAAATATGTAACACTTAGGCCAAATAAAGGTAGACATACAAATGCATACATTCTGTCAGAGAAAGCTGCCAGACATGGCCCAATTTACAGATTAGCACAACACTGGGAAAGAAAGCAGTGGGTATAATTTGTAGACAAACAGACCTAAGAAAGTAGAAGTCTTTTCTTTATAAGTATGATACCTTTATGCCAAATACAGTTACAGATACAAACTCTTTCATTCTCTCTTAGAAAGCCTCTAGAAATGCCCCAATTTACAGGATAGCATAACTTTGGGAAAGAAAGCAGTGGGTATAGTTTCTACTCAAACAGACCCAAGACAGCAGAAGTCTCTTCATTATAAATATGAAGTGTTTAGGACGAATGGAGTGGCACATACCAATGCATGCATTCTCTCAGAGAAAGCTGTCAGACATGGCCCAATTTACAGGATAGCACAACTTTGAGAAAGGAAGCAGGTTGTATGGTTTGTAGCCAAACAGACCTAAGAAAGCAGAAGTCTTTTCATTATAATCTGAAATTTTTAGGCCAAATACAGGTACAAATACAAAAGCATACATTCTCTCAGAGAAAGTTACTAAAAGTGGCCCAATTTAGAGGATAGCACAACTTTGGGCAAGAAAGAAGTGGGGATAGTTTGTAGTCAAACACACCTAAGAAAGCAGAATCTTTTTATTACAATTATGAAACCTTTAGGCTGAATGGTGTTACCAATAAAAACGTATTCATTCTCTCTGAGAAAGCTGTCAGACGTGGCACAGTTTAGATTACAGCACAACTTAGGGGAACAAAAGCAGTGGGTATAGCGTGTAGCCAAAGCCACTTAAGAAAGCAGACGTCTATTCATTATAAGTATGAAACTTTTAGGTCAAATGGAGTTACAGATACAAACGTATACAATCTCTCAGAGAATGCAGCTGTACATGGCCGAAATTACAGGATAGCACGACTTTGGGAAAGAAAGCAGTGGGTATAGTTTGCAGTCAAACACACCTATGAAAGCAGAAGTCTTTTTATTAAAAATATGAAACTTTTAGTCCAAATAAAGGTAAAGACACAAACACAGAAAATCTCACAGAAAAAGCTGCTGGAAATGGCCCAATTTACAGGACAGCAGAATTTGGGAAATACATCAGTGGGTATAGTTTGTAATCAAAGACAACTAAGGAAGCAGAAGACATTTCATTATAAGTATGAAACTTTTCTGCCAAATAGAGTCACAGATACAAACACATACCTTCTCTCAGAGAAAGCTGCTAGACATATCCCAATTTACAGCATAGTAAAAGCTTGGGAAAGAAAGTAGTGGGTACAGCTCGTAGTCAAACACACGTAAGAAAGCAGAAGTGTTTTCATTACAAGCATGAAACTTTTAAGCCAAATGGAGTTACAGATACAAACGTATACATTCTCTCAGAGAAAGCATCTAGACATGGCCCAATTTACAAGACAGCACAAATTTTGGAAAGTAAGTAGCGGGTATAGTTTGTAGTCAAACAAACCTAAGAAAGCAGAAATCTTTTCACTATAATTATGAAACTTTCAGGCCGAATTGTGTCACAGCTACAAACACAGACTCTCTCTCAAAGAAAGCTGCTAGACATGGCCGAATATACAAAATTGCACAACTTTTGGAAAGAAAGCAATGGGTATAGTTTGTAGTCAAACACAACTAAGAAATCAGAATGCTTTTCAAAATAAGTGTGAAACTTTTAGGCCAAATGGAATCACAGACACAAACACATATATTCAGTCAGAGAAAACAGCTAGACATGGCCAATTTAAAGGATAGCATAACATTTGGAAAGAAAGCAATGGGTATAGCTTGTAGACAAACATACCTAAGAAAGCAGAACTCTTTTCTTTATAAGTATGAAACTTTCAATCTGAATGAAGTTACAGATACAAATGCATACATTCTCTCAGAGAAAGCTGCTAGACATGGCCCAATTTACAGGATAGCACAAATTTGGGAATGAAAGCAGTTGGTAAAGTTTGTACGCAACAGGCCGAATAAAGCAAAAGTCTTTTCATTATAAGTATGAAACTTTTAGGCTGAATTATGTTACAGATACAAACGCACACATTCTCTCAGAGAAAGCTGCTACTCATGGCCCAGTTTACTGGATTGTATAACTTTGGGAAACAAAGCAGTGGTTAGAGTTTCCAGTGAAACACATTTAAGAAAGCAGAAGTCTTCTCATTATAATTATGAAACTTTTAGGCCGAATGGAGTTACAGATAGAAACACACACATTCTCTGAGAGAAAGCTGATACATGTGGCCCAATTTCCAGGATAGCACACCTTTGGGAAAGAAAGCCTTGGGTATAGTTTGTAGTCAAACACACCTAAGAAAGCAGAAGTCTTTTTATTATAACTATGATACTTTAGGCTAAATAAAGGTAGTAATACAAATGCATACATTGTCTCAGAGAAAGTTGCTAGACATGGCCGAATTTATAGGCTAGAACAACTTTGGGAAAGAAAGCAGTGGTTATTTTGTACTGAAACAGACCTAAGAGAGCAGAAGTCCTTTCATTATAACTATGAAATTTTAGGCTGAATGGAGTTACAGATACAAATGTATACATTCTCTCAGAGAAAGCTTCTAGAAATGTCCCAATTTACAGATAGCACAACTTTGGGAAAGAAAGCAGTGGGTATAATTTGTAGTCAAACAGACCCAAGAAAACAAAAGTCTTTTCATTGTAAGTACGAAACTTTTAGGCAGAATGGACTCATAGATACAAATGCTTAAATTATCTCAGGGAAAGCTGTTTGACATATCCCGATTTACAGGATTGTACAACTTTGGGAAACAAAGCAGTGGGTATAGTATCCAGTCAAACACACGTAAGAAAGCAGAAGTCTTTTCATTGTAATTATGAAACTTTTAGGCCAAATGGAGTTACAGATACAAAAGCATACTTTCTCTCAGAGAAAGCTGCTAGACATGGCTCAGTTTTGAGGATAGCACAACTTTGGGATAGAAATAAGTGGCTATAGTTCATAGTCAAACAAACCAATTAAAGCCGAAGTCTATTTGTTATGAGTATGAATCTTTTAGGCAGAATGGAGTCACAGATGCAAACACATACATTCTCTCAGAGAAAGCTGCTAGACATTGCCCAATTTACAGGATTGTACAACTCTGAGAAAAGAAACAGTGGGTATAGTTTGTACTCAAACAGACCGAAGAAAGTAGAAGTCTTTTTTTTATAAGTATGAAACTTTTAGGCCAAATGGAGTTACAGATACAAACGCATACTTTGACTCAGAGAAAGCTGCTAGACATGGCTCAATTTAGAGGATAACACAATTTTGGGAAAGAAAGAAGTAGCTATAGCTTGTAGTCAAACACATGCAAGGAAGCAGAAGTCTTTTCATTATAACTAGGAAACACTTAGGCCAAATAAAGGTAATCATACAAACGCATACATTCTCTCAGAGAAAGCTACTAGTCATGGCCCAATTTACAGGATAGCACAACTTTGGGAAAGAAAGCATTGGGTATAGTTTGTAGACAAACAGACCTAAGAAAGTAGATGTCTTATCTTTATAAGTATGAAACTTTTAGGCCAAATGAAGTTACAGATAGAAACGAATACCTTCTCCCAGAGAAAGCTGCTAGAAATGGCCCAATTTCCAGGATAGCACAACTTTGGGAGAGAAAGCAGCGGGCATAGTTTGTAGTCAAACACACCTAAGAAAGCAGAAGTCTTTTCCTTACAGCTGTGAAACTCTCAGGCCTAATAAAGGTACACATACAAACGCATACATTCTCTCAGAGAAAGCTGCTAGACATGGCCTAATTTACAGGATTGTACTGCTTTGGGAAAGAAATCAGTGGGTATAGCTTGTAGTCAAACACACTTAAGAAAGCATAAGTCTTCATTATAACTATGAAACACTTAGGCCAAATAAAGGTAAACATACAAACGCATACACTCTCTCAGAGAAAGCTACTAGTCATGGCCCAATTTACAGGATAGCACAACTTTGGGAAAGAAAGCATTGGGTATAGTTTATAGACAAACAGACCTAAGAAAGCAGAAGTCTTTTCTTTATAAGTATAAAACTTTTAGGCCAAATGGTGTTACACATAGATACGCATACATTCTCTCAGAGAAAGCTTCTAGAAACTGCCCAATTTACAGGACAGCACGACTTTGGGAAAGAAAGCCGTGAGTATAGCTTCTATTCAAACAGACCCAGGAAAGCAGAAGTCTCTTTATTATAAGTATGAAACTTTTAGGACGAATGCTATTACAGATATCATTGCTTACATTCTCTCAGAGAAAGCTGCTAGACATGGCCCAATTTACAGGATTGTACTACTTTGGGAAACAAAGCAGTGGGTATAGTTTCCAGTCAAACACACGTAAGAAAGCAGAAGTCTTTTCCTTATAATATGAATCTTTTAGGCCAAATGGAGTTACAGATACAAATGCACAAATTATCTCAGAGAAAGCTGCTAGAAGTGGCCCAATTTCCAGGATAGCACAACTTTGGGAGAGAATGCAGTGGGCATAGTTTGTAGTCAAACACACCTAAGAAAGCAGAAGTCTTTTCCTTACAGCTATGAAACTCTAGGCCAAACGTACAAACGCATGCATTGTCTCAGAGAAAGCTGCTAGAAATGGCTCAATTTACAGGACAGCACAACATTGGGAAAGAAAGAAGTGGGTATAGTTTGTAATCAAACAGACCTAAGAAAGCAGTAGTCTTTTCATTATAAGTATGAAACTTTTAGGCCAAATGGGGTTACAGATACAAACGCAGACACTCTCTCACAGAAAGCTGCTAGACATGGCCCAATTTACATGATTGTTCAACTTTGGGAAAGAAAGCAGTGGGTCTAGCTTGCAGTCAAACACATGTGAGAAAGTAGAGTCTTTTCATTACAAGTATGAAACCTTTAAGCCAAATGGTATTATAGATACAAACGCATACATTGTCTCTGAGAAAGCTGCCAGACAAGGCATAACATACAGGATAGCACTACTTAGGGGAAAGAAAGAAGTGGCCGTAGTTTGCAGTCAAACACAATTAAGAAAGCATAAGTCTTTTCATTACAAGTATGAAACTTTTAGGCCGAATGGAGTTACAGATACGAACGCTTACATTCGCTCAGACAATGCTGCTAAAACAGCCCAATTTACAGGACATCAAACTTTGTGAAAGAAAGTAGCGGGTATAGTTTGTAATCAAACCAACTTAAGAAAGCAGAAGTCTTTTCATTATAATTATGAAACTTTCTGGCCAAATGGTGTCACAGATACAAACACAGACACTCTCTCAAAGAAAGCTGCTGGAAATGGCCCAATATACAAAATTCTACAACTTTGGGAAAGAAATCAGAGGGTATAGTTTGTAGTCAAACACACCTAATTAAGCCAAAGTTTTTTATTTATAGTTATGAAACTTTTAGGCCAAATAGAGTTACAGATACAAACGCATGCATTCTCTCAGAGAAAGCTGCTAGACATAGCCAAATTCACAGCATTGTACAACTTTGGGAAAGAAAGCAGTGGGTGCAGTTTGTAGTCAAATACACCTAAGAAAGTAGAAGTCTTTTCTTTATAATTATGAAAGTTTTTGGCTGAAGAGAGGTACAGATACAAACGCATACATTCTCTCAGAGAAAGCTGCTAGACATTGCCCAATTTACAGGATTGTACAACTCTGGGAAAGAAAACAGTGGGTATAGTTTGTACTCAAACAGACTGAAGAAAGCAAAAGTCTTTTCTTTATAAATATGAAACTTTTAGGCCAAATGAAGTTACAGATACAAATGCATACTTTCTCTCAGAGAAAGGTGCTAGACGTGGCACAATTTACAGGATAGCACAACTTTAGGAAAGAAATAAGTGGGTATAGTTTGTAGTCAAACACATCTAAGAAACCAAAATTCTTTTCATTGTAAGTTTGAAACGTTTAGGCTGAATGGAGTCACAGATACAAACGCATACTGTCTCTCAAAGGAAGCTGTTAGACATTGCCCAATTTATAGGACAGCATGACTTTTGGATAGAAAGCAGTGGGTATAGTTTATAGTCAAACAGACCAAAGAAAGCAGAAGTCTTTTCTTTATAAGTATGAAACTTTAAGGCCAAATAAATGTACAGATTGAAACGCATACATTCTCGCAAAGAAAGCTGCTAGAAGTGGTCCAATTTACAAGACAGCACAACTTTGGGTAAGAAAGCAGAGGATATAGTTTGTAGTGAAACGCAACTAACAAAGCAGCAGTCTTTTCATTATAATTATCCAACTTTTCAGACAAATTGAGTTACAGATAAAAACGCATGCATTCTCTCAGGGAAAGCTGCTAGACATGGCCCAGTTTACAGTACAGCACAAGTTTGGGAAAGAAAGCAGTGGGTATGGTTTGTATTCAAACAAACCTAATAAAGCCGAAGTTTTTTATTTATAAGTATGCAACTTTTATGCTGAATACAGTTACAGATACAAACGCATACATTCTCTCAGAGAAAGCTGCTAGACATGGGGCAATTTATAGGGATTGTTGCAGTTTGAGGAAGAAACAGTGGGTATAGCTTGTAGTGAAACACACCTAAGAAAGGAGAACTCTTTTCATTATAGTTATGTAACTTTTGTTTTTATTTATTTTTTTTATGTTTAGGATGTAGGCCTTAGGGGTGGTAATTAGGCTATTAGGATGGAGCCCTCATGAATTGGATTAGTTTCCTTATTAAAAGAAAAAGAAAAAGAAAAACAGCTTTCTTATCCTTTTACCTGAACCAGGAAGCAAGCTCTCACTAGACACTAAACCTGCTGGTGTCTTGATCTTAGACTTTCCAGCCTTCAGAACTGTGAGAAATAATTTTTATTGTTTATTAGGTACCCATTCTGTGGTACATTGTTATTGCAGCCTGAAATAAGACATGCATTAGCAGGAAATTTAATTTAAATTGGTCTGTGGTCAGATGTTTTCCCAGATGTTTACAACAACCAAATGCAAATCCTCTCTAGAATGAAACAGTTTATGTCCAGAACTCAAAAACTTATCACAGATAAAAGCATAGGATTATGAAGACCAAAAAAAAATCACAAAGCATAAGAATGAATCATCAGGCAGAAGCATCAGCTGGAACAGCAAACAGAAAACTCTAGACAGCATGAATGACAAATACCAGAAATAATAGATAAAATATAAATGTACATTTTTAGGATAAAATAAGATATCAAAAGTAACTAAAATAGAGGGAATGTAAAAATTGACAGGACTGCTTTAAGAGAAGGCTCAAATAAAACTCCAATATTAGAAATATTATAAATAATATTTGAATTTATAAATTCAAGGGATTGTTAAAATTCAGAATAGCTCAGATAGAGAGTATTAGTGGTTTGAAAGCCAATTTCAAGAAAATATTCACAGCTAAGAAGAGACAAAGAAATAGAAAATGTTAAAGGGTTACAGAGATGAAGAGGGCAGATTGAGAAGATCTAAAATACATCTCTTCAGTCTCCCAGAAAGAGAGAATGGATTAGGTATAGTACTCAGGGAGAAAAAAAATCAATGTACATTTCCTGGAACTGATTAAAAACAGGAATCACAAAGTTCAATGAACTTTAGAAGAGTAAAGAGAATGTCTAACAGTTATCAGAGAGTAAAGGGAGATTACTTAGCAAGAATAGCAGTTTGCTTCATAGTTGATTTCTTAGTAGTAATCATGGAAGCCGGCAAACAATGGGAAAGCATTTTCAGTGTGCTAAGCAAAAGTAGTTATCAATTTGAAATTTTATACCAAGTGAAACTATCTTTCAAAATGAAGATAAAATAAAGATATAATTAAATAAATGAAAACTGAGTGTATTTACAACCAATAAGCATCCAAGGGATTTTTAATTAATCTGTTCCAGGAGGAAGGAAAATCATAACACAATTGATTCTTCTTATTTTCCACAGTAATTTTGTTCCATGAGGTTGCCATGAACACTAAATTAGCAAATACTGAACCATTTCTTAAAGAAAATACAGATTATAAAATATCACTGGACAATCAATATATAAACTTGTTTTGTAAGTGTTTTTGTTTAAAGACACCTTATTTAATATATATTACAGATTCATTAACGTTGAACTCATGGTCAACAGCTCAAAATTCATGCCTGAACAAAGGCATGAATTGAACACATGTATTTTCTCCCTAAATTACATCACAGCTTCCCTGCTATTAGGAATACTAGGCAACATTTGGGAATTATCCTTGGGGCCATTTAAACAGTGAAATCACCAACAAAAAGTGGAAAAATGTGAAAAATATGGCACTAAATGGACCATGACAAGGGCACTTGATTACAGTGTGAGATCTGAAAGAAGAAGGCAGAGTATCACCTTGTTCATCCTAAACTGGAAATTTGTGCATCGTGAGAATCAAATGTGTTAACTTTCTGAGTACGTGTATATCCCTGAATGACTGTGAAAGTGCCACATGTATTGATTTTGGAATAACAACTTTTAGCAAGCAGTCAAATTTACAAATATGGAATCCATGAATAGTGAGGATTGACTATGTAAAAAATACCTGAGAAGCAGGAAGATATACAAACATAGATAAAGATCTAAACAAAAAGTGAACATGTAAGACAATAATATTGTCTAATGCGAAGGAATATAAAACAAGCAAGACACAACTTACTATTAATCTTTAGTACTTAAAGAGGAATAATTGCAGTTAAAGCCCTGTAATATCCTTGTTAAGGACAACAATAAATACATTGATTAATCATAGATTCTGCCAAGTTAAATATGCATTTGAATATTTCTATGATAATTAGAATGCATTAGTTCCTTTATGCTAGAAAAATGAAATGAGTTCAAAGATAATTTAGAAATAGAAAAATTAAATAAATTACAGAGAAATAAATTGCAAAATAAGATGGTATAAAGTAATCCAAACATATCAGTAATCAAAGTAAATTTAAATAAAGTATACTTTCCAGTTAAAGTATTGAGACCTACTCATATTTTTAAAACCCCAGTTAACTTCTATTTATAGTGAAATAGTAAGATTGAGAGTACAGTTATATAAAAAAAAATAAACCAGGCAAATACTAATCAGAAGACTATTGCTATAGATATACTACTATCAGATAAAATTATTTTAATGGCAAAAAGTGTTGCTAATGGTAAGTCCACTATATATTATATATATAGATTACAAATTCAAGTCATCAAGAGATATAACAATTTTAAACTTACATGTAACTGATAATATAGCTGTAAGATATAGAAAGCAAAAATAATGAGAAGTACAATGATGAATCGATAAATCTACCATTTCTATGAGAGATATTAGCCTATATTTCTTAGTAGTTAATAGATTAATTAATAAAATGTTAATATGGATCATGACGATTTGAACAAACTAAAAAACTAGATCTAATGGATATAAATAGAATCACATAACAAGCATTTGGAGAATAAGGATTCTTTTGAAGCAAACATGGATGATACAAAAACATTGATAATGTTGTAAATCATAAAGCAAGTCCAGGCTTTTTTCAAATATATGCTAGTATTTATGCCAAGTCACTTCACCACAAAGAAATTAAGTTAGCATCAACAATGAAACAAAATAAAAAATGATACTCAATTTGGATATCAACAAACACACCTCTAAATAATTAATAGGTCAAAAAAGAAATTATAATAGCAAATAGATATATTACAATTAAATAACACTAAAAATTCTGCATATGAAAATTATAGGATGGAGCTAAAGCATTATTTAAACCAGGGATTGGCAAAGGGTCAGGGTATAAATATTTTAGTCTACATACGGTCTCTGTCACATACTCTTTTTTTTAAAATTTATTTCCAAACCTTTAAAAATTCTTAGCCATGGGGGCACAGAACATGGCTGCATTTGGCCTATAGGCTGTAACTTGCCAATCCCTAATTTAGAGGCTTATATATACAGCTTTAATTTTTATAGTATAAAAGGAGAATAATTGAAAATTAATGAGCTCTGCATTCAACTTAAAAATTAGTGAATGAATCAAAGAAGATAGAATTAAGCTGTATAGATAACAGTAAATTAAATTGAAAATACATACAAGGATTGGTATGTGCAAAAGATGGTCCATTTGAATTGACTATTAAAATTGAATTAGTATACATCTTTTTAATTTATCAGAGTGCCAAAGTAAAAAATGACAGATAAGGATAATTCATTTATCAGATGGAAACATTCCGATGTGCATTTAATCCTGGATATCTTATAATTATAGTATAGGCTATGATCTGGATATTGGGGGACATAATTATGCATGAATTATTGTGAAAAAGAACATTTTACACAAGGCCCAATTGATGGTATAATCCAATCTGAATTGCTTCTAATATAGTTTGACAACCTTGTAATCATATTAGAGAAATTATTGTTTTGGCTTAACTTTTTAAACAAATTTGTTAGAAATCAGTAGAAGTCAAATTGCTAAGATTTCCTAGAAACAAGCTGGGGATGATTTATAGTGAATTTTTCAATACTGCAAATGATCAGCAGATAGATACTGCTTTTGTGCCATGTAATGGGAACCAAACTAAGCTCATTGTATGTAGTGGAGAAGAATTCAAACATGATTTCTGATCACATGGAGCTTATAGCCATTAAATGCCTAAGTATAAATTTATAATCTAGTTACACAAAGTGAAAAGTATTAAGGAGAAAAATTTAAGGTGCTTTAAGAAAGGAAAATAAGTAGGAACAAAGAGATTTCCCAGGAAGCACTTATCAATTTCTCCATGGAAGGGATATTTAGGTGGAAATTTCAAATATGAGTAGGAGTTAACCAAGTTAAAGGTGGAGGTTGGGATGAGAGTAGGCCAGAGATCTTTCTAGCCAGGAGAAGCAGCTATGGGAGGGTCTTGATTTGTGGGATGATAAAGTTTGAATTATGTTGTGAGAGGAGAAGAGGTACATGCCGTGAATGAGATTTGGTAGTTAAGCAGGGGATAGATCACACAGATCTTGAAGGCCTTGACAAAGAGCTTGGATTATACTCTTAATGAGAAGAAAAGTAATAAAATATTTTTACCATTTGGAAAAAGTCAGTCTAGATGCTGGGTAGAGAACCATTTAATAGCAAAGCTCTAGTGATTAGGTGTGAGATGAGGATGACTTGGACCAGGGTTGCAGCAGTGGAGATGGTGACACATGGTCAGATTTGGGATATAATCTAGAGATAACATTGACACAGTTTTGTGGATTATCTGTAGAAAGATAAAGCGTTCTTATTTAATGGCTTCTATTTCTCAAAGAAGTGTGAGACAAGATCAGCCGCTGAAAGTGATAAAGGCAGTGTTTATTTATCCTTGGCTACTCATTAGAATCATTTAAGCAGTTTAAAGACAGGTGAAATTTTCCTTGACCCCTCAGGATTGGCTTAATTGGCCTGTAATAGGGTTTAGGCATCTTTAAAATTTTCCAAATAAACTACTTGGGGCTAGGGTAGACACCTACTTGAGGCAGAAGTGGAATTTGAAGTATTTGATGTTGGAAGCCACAAATTTAAAGCGTTACACGTTTTCCGGAACAGAAAAAGCAAATGGTTGAGTTTATTCAGGTGTTTTGCTAAGCACGTGTGATGGGAAGAGACAGGGTCGAATGGGGCATTTACAAGAGCATGATTAGGAAGAGGAGCAAAGGAATCTAAGGTGGGTGAGGAAGGAAGACAAAAGGAATTGATAGTCTAAGAGAAAGTGGGGTGGTCACTGGATGAGAGGTCTCAGGTAGGTCATTAAATGACTCAATAAGGAGTAGCAAGTGATGATTGATACCGGCTTGCTTGCCTTTAATGGAATTGCAGATTTGAGGGAGAAGAAAAAATACAGTCTAAGTGATTTAGAGCAACATGGTTTCTAGGACAGAAAGTAACAGCTACAATGATTGAAAAGAAAGAAAAGCCCTCAGGGAACATCTGTGTATCAATTAAAGCAGAAAGTGCAAGGGGATGTTTGAGGATAAAAGGGATTTTGCTGTTATGTTGGTTATTATTGTCGTCGTTATTGTTATTCTGAGGTGCTTCCTAAGGAAAATTCATGTAGGGCACCAGAGCACACTGACTGAATTCCCTTATTCACTGAGAAATCAAGAAATAGTGAAAAGTCCAGAATTTACCATACTTAATAACAGTATTGCCCATAAGACTAAGAGGTGAAGTAAATTCCATATTGATTCTTTGGGATATGATTTGTGCTGCAGGTATAGGATAATATCAGAAACCTTAAACTAACTGGTCACTGAGCTCATGCTGTGTAGCATAGTGGTTAAAGAGCATGAGTGTTTCAATAAGATTGCTTGTGTTTAAATCACAGCCCTGCCACTTACGAGGTGTGTTACTTTGAGCAAGTTATTTAACATTCTGTGCCTCAGTTTCCTTATCTGTAAAAAGAGCAATAGCACCTACTTCAAAGGGTACTGTGTAAAGCTCTTAGAATATTACGTGGCACATAGTAACCATTCAATATGTGTTAGCTATCATATGCACATTATACACATTGATATGTATTAAATATCTTAAAACATATGTTCTTTTAAAAACATATTAGATCACATCAGTCCCCTATTTAAAAACCTTGAACATCTTTTTATTTATTACTCTTGGAATTAAATCAAACTTCTTCCTGTGATCTGGCTCCTTCGTACTTCTCCAGGCTCATCTCTCTACAGTTCTCCCCCTTACCATCCCTGAAGGTCAGTGCTCCAATCTCTCCCAGCCACTGGCATTTGCAAAAGTTTATGCTCCACAGAACTAATACTTCTCCTTGGGGTTCATTTGTGTTCATAACATCCCTAGTGCATTCAACTGAGCTTCACTTGCCCTTTTGCTTAATGCTCCACATTTGAAAATAAGAAGAAACACCCCTGGCCCCACATAGAAAAAAATCACAGCTTGAAGCATGAATAATTCAGAAGCAGAATAAAACACTTCAGTATTTAAAAGTTAATCAAATTTTAATTACTGAGCTTTAAGCTTGTCTTTCAAAAGGAGAAGCAAAGCACATTCATGCTAATAAACTAAGTTTTAGGCTGATGTTACTTGAAATGTCAATTTAAAACCCTTGAAAGGGAAATCAGAAGCAACGCAATAATAATGTGGTAAGAAGGAAGAATACCCTGGGAGAGATACCCCTATCCGATGGCCTGTGCATGTGATTGGGGGGGGGTTGGGGGGTTCTCAGATGCCCCTAAACAGAAGGCAGGGTTTTACAGGATGCCTTCAAAGAGCAACAGCTAGACTATGTCAGCATTGTTCTGCCAGCAGAGCCTTCTGTTTCTGGCGTGCTACGAAGCTATGCTGGCTGCAAAGGAAAAGTGACATGAGTTCATGGAAATGTGGGCTTTGATTAAACCATTATTCTAAATAAAGCTGCCTTTACTCCCCCAAAATCCAAAGTTGAAGTTCATGGTGGGGAAGAAACCAAGTATTCCTCCCTCTTCCCTTGCCACCGTCAAATAATGGCTTGTTTAAAATACCCATTTTTTTGTGAAGTTTTGACAGTTCTCAACCCAGCAGGCGGTTTGTTTCTTGTCAGTTCTCCAGCCCATTTCTGGCAATCTGAACTATTTTATTGTGAGCTCTGTTCAGCTAGTAAGTCTTGACTCAAAAATTCCTCAGGGTCACAGAGGCCTAAGCATTTTCAGTGTTAACAACAGAGATTTTGAAATGAAAAATAATCTGTTTTCTTTTCTCAAGCAGTCAGTTCTGTAACTTTTAGATCTACTGGAGTTATAGATACAAATGCATACATTCTCTCAGAGAAAGCTACTAGACATGGGGCAATTTATAGGATTACACAACTTTGAGAAAGAAAGCAGCAGGTAAAGTTTGTAGTGAAACACACAAAAGAAAGGAGAACTCTTTTCATTATAACTTTGCAAATTTTAGGCCGAATGGAGTTACAGATGCAAACGCATACATTCTCTCAGAGAAAGCTGCCAGATATGGGCAATTTAGAGGATTGTGCAACGTTGAGAAAGAAATCAGTTTGTAAAAGCTTTCTCTCAGAGAATCTATGCATTTGTATCTGTGGCTCCATTGGGCCTAAAAGGTACATACTTATAATGAAAAGACTTCTCCTTTTCTATGTGTGTTTCACTGCAAACTATACCTAGTGCTTCCTCTCTCAAAGTTGTGTAATTCTGTAAATTGCCCAATGTCTAGTAGCATTCTATGAGAGAATGTATGTGTTTGTATCTGAAACTGCTTTCGGCCTGAGAGATGTATACTTATAATGAAAAGACTTCTCCTTTCTTAGGTGTGTTTCAGTACAAACGATAGCCATTTCTTTCTATCTCAAAGTGCTGCAGTCCTGTAAATTGCCCCTTGTTGAGCAGCTTTCTCTCAGTTAATCTATGCATTTGTATCTTTAACTCCATTTGGCTTAAAAGGTACGTACTTACAATGAAAGGCTACTCCTTTCTTAAGGTGTGTTTAACTACAAAGTATACACACTGATTTCTTTCTCAAGGTTGTGAAATCCTGAAAATTGCCCCATGTCTAGTAGCTTTCTCTGAGAGAATGTATGCATTTGTATCTGTAACTCCATTAGGTATAAAAGTTACATAACTATAATGAAAAGAGTTCTCCTTTCTTACGTGTGTTTCACTACAATCTATACCCACTGCTTTCTTTCTCAAAGTGCTGCAGCCTGTAAATTTCCCCTTTACTAGAAGCTTTCTGTTAGAGCATCTAGGCATTTTTATCTGTAACTGCATTCAGCCTAAAAGGTACATACTTAAAGTGAAAAGATTTTTCCTTTCTTACAGGTATTTCACTACATACTATACTCACTGCTTTCTTTCTGAAAGTTGTGTAATCCTGTAAATTGCCCCATATCTAGCAACTTTCTCCACAAGAATGTATGCATTCATACCTGTAACTCCATTAGGTCTAAAACTTACATAACTGTAATGAAAAGAGTTTTCCCTTCTTAGGTGTGTTTCACTACAAACTATAACCAATGCTTACTTTCTCAAAGGGCTGCAGTCCTGTAAATTGCTACTTGTCTAGCAACATTCTCTCAGAGAATCTACGCATTAGTATCTGTAACTCCATTCGGCCTAAAAGGTACATACTTCTAATGAAAACACTACTTCTTTCTTAGGTGTGTTTAACTACAAAGTATACACACTGATTTTTTTCTCAAAGTGGTACAATCCTGAAAATTGCCTCATGTCTAGCAGCTTTCTCTGAGAGAATGTATGCGTTTCAATCTGTAACTGCATTCGACCTAAAACTCTCATACTCATAACGAAAAGACTTTTGCTTTCTTATGTGTGTTTCACTACAAACTGTACCCACTGCTTTACTTCCCAGAGATGTTCAACCTTGTAAATTTGGTGCTTTCTACCAGCTTTCTCTGAGAGAATGTATGCGTTTGTATCCGTACCTTTATTTGGCCTAAAAGTTTCACAGTTATAATGAAAAGACTTCTCTTTTCTTAGAGGTGCTTGACTGCAAACTAAACCCACTGCTTTCTTTCACAAAGTTGTGCTATGCTGCAAAATAGGCCATGTCTAGCAGCTTTCTCTGGGAGAATGTATGCATTTGTACCTCTAACACCATTCGGCCTAAATGTTTCATACTTATAATGAAAACACTTCTGCTTTCTTAGGTGTGTTTGACTATAAACAATACCCACTGATTTCTTTCCCAAAGTTGTGCTATGCTGTAAATTGGGCCGTTTCTGGCAGCTTTCTCTGAGAGAATGTATGCATTTGTATCTGTAACTCCATTCAGCCTCAAAGTGTGACAGTTATAATGAAAACCTTCTGCTTTCTTAAATGTTTTTCACTACAAACTATACCCACTGCTTTCTTTCCCAAAGTTATGCTATCCTGTAAAATGGGCCATATCTAGCAGCTTTCACTAGGAGAATGTAGGCGTTGGTACTTGCAACTGAATTTGGCATAAATGTTTCATAATTATGAAGAAAACACATCGTCATTCTTAGGTCCGTTTGACTATAAACTATATCCACTGCTTTCTTTCCCAAAGTTGTGCTATCCTGTGAATTGGGCCATGTCTAGTAGCTTTCTCTGAGAGAATGTATGCATTTGTATCTGTACCTTTATTTGGCCTAAAAGTTTCACAGTTATAATGAAAAGACTTCTGCTTTCTTACGTGTGTTTGACTACAAATTATACCCACTGCTTTCTTTCCCAAAGTTGTGCTATCCTGTAAATTGGGCCATTTCTAACACCTTTCTATGAGAGAATGTATGCATTTGTATCTGTAACTCCATTCTGCCTATAAGTTTCATACTTATAATGAAAAGAATTCTGCTTTTTAGGTGTGTTTGACTACAAACTATACACACTGCTTTATTTCCCAAAGTGTTGCTATCCTGTAAAGTGGGCCATGTCTAGCAGCATTCTCTGAGAGAATGTATGTGTTTGTACCCGTACATTTATTTGGCCTAAAAATTTGATGGTTATAATGAAAAGGCTTCTGCTTTCTTAAAGGTGTTTGACTACAAATTATACCCACTGCTTTCCTTCCCAAAGTATTGCTATGCTGTTAATTGGGCAATGAATAGCAGCTTTGTCTGAGAGAATATATGCATTTGTATCTGTACCTTTCTTTGGCCGAAAAAATTCAGAGTTATAATGAAAGACTTGTGCATTCTCAGGTGTGTTAGACTACAAACTGTAGCCACTTCTTCCCAAAGTGTTGCTATCCTGTAAACTGGGCCATGTCTAGCAGCTTTCTCTGTGAGAATGTGTGCGCTTGTATCTGTACCTTTATTTGGCCTAAAAGATTCACAGGTATAATGAAAGACATGTGCTTTCTCAAGAGTGTTTGACTGAAAACTATACCCACTGCTTTCTTTCCCAAAGCTTTGCTATCCTGTAAATTGAGCCGTTTCTACCAGCTTTCTCTGAGAGAATGTATGCGTTTCTATCTGTAACTCCATTCTGTCTAGAAGTTTCATACTTATAATGAAAAGACCTCTGCATTCTAGGTGTGTTTGACTACAAAGTATAACCACTGCTTTCTTTCCCAACGTTGTGCTATCCTATAAATTGCACCATGTCTAACAGTTTTCTCTGAGAGAATGTATGCGTTTGTACCTGCATATCCATTGGGCCTAAAAGTTTCACATTATGAAGAAAAGACTTTTTCTTTCTTATGTCTATTTGACTACAAAGTATACCCACTTCTTTGTTTCCCAAAGTTGTGCTATCCTTTAAATTGGGACATTTCTAGCAGCTTTCTCTGACAGAATATATGCTTTTGTATTTGTGACTCCATTCACCCTAAAAGTTTCATACTTATATTGAAAAGATTTCTGCTTTCTTACTTGTGTTTGACTACAAACTACACCCACTGCTTTCTTTCCCACAGTTGTACAATCCTGTAAATTGGGCCATGTCTAGCAGCTTTCTCTGAGAGAATGTATGCGTTTCTGTCTGTAACACCGTTCGGCGTAAATGTTTCATACTTATAATGAAAAGACTTCTGCTTTCCTGGGTCTCTTTGACTGCAAACTGTACCCAGTGATTTCTTCCCAATGTTGTGCTATCCTCTAAATTGGGCTCTGTGTAGCAGCTTTCTCTGAGAGAATGTATGTGATTGTATCTGTAACTTTATTTGGCCTAAATATTTCATACTTATAATGAAAAGATTTCTGCTTCCTTAGAGGTGTTTGACTACAAACTATAGCCACTGCTTTCCTTCCCAAAGTTTTGCTCTCCTGTATATTAAGCCATTTCTAGCAGCTTTCTCGGAGAGAATGTATGCATTTGAATCTGTAACTCCATTCGGCCTCAAAGTTTGACAGTTATAATGAAAAGGCTTCTGCTTTCTTACGTGTGTTTGACTACAAACTGTACCCACTGCTTTCTTTCCCTTAGTTGTACATTCCCGTAAATTGGGCCATGTCTAGCAGCTTTCTCTGAGAGAATGTATGTGCTTGTATCGGTACCTTTATTTCACCTAAAAGTTTCCTAATTTTCATGAAAAGACTTCTGCTTTCTCAGAGGTGTTTGACTACAACTATACCCAATGCTTTCTTTCCTAAAGTTGTGCTATGCTGTAAATTGGGCCATTTCTAGCAGCTTTCTCTGAGAGAATGTGTGCATTTGTATGTGTAACTACTTTTGGCCTCAAATTTTGATACTTATAATAAAAGGCTTCTGCTTTCTTAGGTGTGTTTCACTATAAACTATACCCACTGCTTTCTATCCCAACATTGTGCTATCCTGCAAAATGGGCCACGTCTAGCAGCTTTCTCTCAGACAATGTGTGTGTTTGTATCTGTATGTCCATTCGGCATAAAAGTTTCATGCTTATAAAGAGAAGACTTCCTCTTTCTTATGTCTGTTTGACTACAAGCTATACCCACTGGTTTCTTTCCCAAAGTTGTGCTATCCTGTAAATTGGAACACTTCTAGCAGCTTTCCATTAGAGAATGTATGTGTTTGTATCTGTAACTCCACTCGGTCTAAAAGTTCCATGCTTATAATGAAAACACTTCTGTTTTCTGATGTATGTTTGACTACAAACAATACCCACTGCTTTCTTTTCCAAAGTTGTGCTATGCTGTAAATTGGGCCGTTTCTGCCAGCTTTCTTTGAGACAATGTAAGCATTTGTATCTGTCACTCCATTGGGCCTCAAAGTTTGACAGTTATAATAAAAAGACTTCTGCTTTCTTAGGTGTGTTTCACTACAAATTATACCCACTTCTTTCCTTCCCAAAGTTGTCCTCTCCTGTAAAATGGGCCATGTCTAGCAGCTTTCTCTGAGAGAATGTGTGCGTTTATACATGTAACTCCATTTGGCATAACTGTTTCATACTTATAAAGAAAGGCATCTGCTATCTTAGGTCTGTTTGACTACTAACTATACTCACTGCTTTTGTACCCTAAGTTGTGCTATCCTCCCAATTGGGCCCTGACTAGCAGTTTTCTCTTAGACAATGGATGCGTTTGTATCTGTAACACCATTTGGCCTAAATGTTTCATACTAGTAATGAAAAGATTTCCGTTTTCTTAGGTCTGTTTGACTACAAGCTATACCCACTGCTTACTTAACCAAAGTTGTTCTATCCTGTAAAGTGACCATGTCTAGCAGCTTTCTCTGAGAGAATGTACGCGCTTGTATCTGTTCCTTTATTTGCCCTAAAAGTTTCATAGTTTCAATGAAAACACTTCCGCTTTCTTAAGTCTGTTGGACTACAAACTGTACCCACTGCTTTCTTTCCCAAAGTTTTGCTATGCTGTAAATTGTGCCATTTCTAGCAGCCTTCTCTGAGAGAATGTATGCGTTTGTATCTGTTATACCATTTGGCCTAAATGTTTCATATTTATAAAGAAAAGACTTCTGCTTTCTTATGTCTATTTGACTACAAACTAAACCCACTGCTTTCTTTCCCAAAGTTGTGCTATCCTGTTAATTGGGCCGTTTCCAGCAGCTTTCCTGAGAGAATGTATGCATTTGTATCTGTAACTCCATTCGGCCTCAAAGTTTGATAGTTATAATGAAAAGACTTTCTGGCTTCTTAGGTATGTTGCATTACAAACTACATCCACTGCTTTCTTTCCCAACGTTGTGCTATCCTGTAATATGGCCCATGTCTAGCAGCGTTCTCTTAGAGAATGTATGCATTTGTATGTGTAACTTCATTCGGCCTAAAAGTCTCCTATTTTCAAAGAAAAGATTTCTGCTCTCTTAGGTCTGTTTGACTACAAACTATACCTACTGCTTTCTTTCCCAAAGTTGTGCTATGCTGTAAATTGGGCCGTTTCTAGCAGCTTTCTCTGGGAGAACATAGGCGTTTGTATCTGGAACATTATTCAGCCTAAAAGTTTCATATTTATAAAGAAAAGCCTTCTTCTCTCTTAGGTCTGTTTGATTACAAACTACACCCACTGCTTTGTTTCCCAAAGTTGTGCTGTTTTGTAAATTGGGATATTTCTAGCAGCTTTCTCAGAGAGAATGTATGCGTTTGTATCTGTAACTCCATTTGGCCATAAAGTTTCATGCTTATAATGAAAAGACTTCCACTTCCTTATGTCTATTTTACTACAAACTATGCCCACTGCTTTCTTTACCAAAGTTGTGCGATGCTGTGTATTGGTCCGTGTTTAGCAGCTTTCTATGAGAGAATGTATGTGTTTGTATCTATAACACCATTCTGCCTAAATGTTTTATTCTTTCATTGAAAAGACTTCTGTTTTCTTGGGTCCGTTTGACTACAAACTGTACATACTGCTTTTGTACCCTAAGTTGCACTGTCCTCTAAATGGGGCACTGTCTAGCAGCTTTCTCTGAGAGAATATATGCATTTGTATCTGCAACTTTATTTGGCCTAAAAGATTCAAAGGTATAATGAAAGACTTGCGCTTTCTCAAGTGTGTTTGACTGCAAACTGCACCCACTGCTTTCTTTCCCAAAGTTTTGCTATCCTGTAAATTGAGCCGTTTCTACCAGCTTTCTCTGAGAGAATGTGTGCGTTTCTATGTGTAACTCCATTCTGCCTAGAAGTTCCATAATTATAATGAAAAGACTTCTGCTTTCTAGGTGTGTTTGACTACAAAGTATTCCCACTGCTTTCTTTCCCAATGTTGTGCTATCCTATAAATTGGGCCATGTCTAGCAGTTTTCTCTGAGAGATTATATGCGTTTGTATCTGCATATCCATTGGGCCTGAAAGTTTCATATTATAAAGAAAAGACTTTTGCTTTCTTATGTCTATTTGACTACAAAGCATACCCACAGCTTTTTTTCCCCAAAGTTGTGTTATCCTTTAAATTGGGACATGTCTAGCAGCTTTCTCTGAGAGAATGTATGCTTTTGTATTTGTTACTCCATTCATCCTAAAAGTTTCATACTTATAATGAAAAGACTTCTGCTTTCTTAGGTCTGTTTCACTGCAAACTATACCAACTGCTTTCTTCCCTACAGTTGTGCTATCTCTTAACTTGGGCCATGTCTACCCTCTTTCTCTGAGAGAATGTATGGGTTTGTATCTGTAACTGCATTCGGCCTATAAGTTTCATAGTTATAATGAAAATACTTCAGCTTTCGAAGGTGTTTTTGACTACAAACTATACCCACAGAATTATTTCACAAAGTTGTGGAATCCTGTAAATTGGGCCATTTCTGGAACCTTTATCTGAGAGAATGAAAGCGTTTGTGTCTTTAAATGTTTTTGGCCTAAAAGTTTCTATTGGATGTCGGGCAGGGGGATTGGGGGAGAGGGAGGAGGAGACGGATATATATGCATACACAAATAGTGCAATGTGCACCGTATGAGAGATGGACATGCTTGAAACTCAGACTCAGGAGGGAAGGGGGATAAGGACAACATACGTAAATTAAATATCAGTACCCCCATAATATACTGAAATATAAAAAAAGATAAATAAAAAAAAGTTTCATTCTCATAATGAAAAGATGTCTGCTTTCTAAGGTGTGGTTGACTACAAACTACACCCACTGTTTTCTTGCCCAAATTTATGCTATCCTGTAAATTGGGCCATTTTGGAAGCTTTCTATGAGAGTGTGAAAGCGTTTGTATCTGCAAATGTATTCAGGGTAAAGTTTCATCCTTATAATGAAAAGATTTCTGTTTCTTAGGTCTGTTTGACTATAAACTATACCCACTGCTTTCCTTCCCACAGTTGTGCTATGCCTTTACTTGGGCCATGTCTAGCCACTTTCTCTGAGAGAATGTATACATTCGTATCTGTAAACAAATATGGTCTGTAAGTTTCATACTTATAATGAAAAGACTTCTGCTTTGCAAGGTGTATTTGACTACAAACTATACCCACTGTTTTCTTTCCCAAAGTTGTGCTATCCTGTAACTTGGGCCATTTCTAGAAGCTTTCTCTGTAAGAATGAAATCGTTTTTATCTGTAACGGTATTTTTCTTAAAAGTTTCATACCTATAATGAAAAGACTTCTGCTTTGTTAGGTCTGTTTCGCTACAAACTATACCCACTGCTTTCTTTCCAACAGCTGTGTTATCCCTTAACTTGGGCCATATCTAGCTGCTTTCTCTGAGGGAATGTTTGCGTTTTTATGTGTAAACCCATTCGGCCTATAAGTTTCATACTTACAATGAAAAGACTTGTGGTTCCAAGGTGTTTATAACTACAAACTATACCCAGTGTTTTCTTTCCCAAGGTTGTCCTATCCTGTAAATTCGTTGCATTTCTAGAAGTTTTCTCTCAGAGAATGAAAGCGATTGTATCTGTAATGGTATTTGAACTAAAAGTTTCACTATTATAATGAAAAGACTTCTGCTTTCTTAGGTCTATTTTACTACAAACTATATCTACTGAATTCTTTCCCACAGTTGTGGTATCCCTTAACTCTGGCTCTATCTATCTGCTTTCTGTGAGAGAATGTATGTGTTTGTATCTGTAACCCCCTTTGGCTTATAGGTTTCATAATTATAATGAAAACACTTCTGCTTTCTAAGGTGTGTTTGACTACAACCTATACCCACTGTTTTCTTACCCAAGGTTGTGCTATCTTGTTAATTGGGCCATTTCTAGAGCATTCTCAGAGAGAATGAAAGCTTTTGCACCTGTAACTGTATTCAGCCTAAAAGCTTCATTCTTATAATGAAGAGACTTCTGTACTCTTAGGTCTGTTTCACTTCAAATTGTACCAACTACTTTCTTTCCTTAAGTTGTGCTATCCCTTATCTTGGGCTATGTTTAGTCACTTTTTTGAGAGAACGTATGCGTTTGTATCTGGAACCCCATTGGGCCTGTAAGTTTCACACTCATAATGAGAAGTATTCTGTTTTCTAAGGTGTGTTTGACTGCAAACTATGCCCACTATTTTCTTTCCCAGGTTGTGCTGTCCTGTAAATTGGGCCATTTCGGGAAGGTTTCTCTGAGAGAATTAAAGCGTTTGTATCTGTAACAGTGTTTGAACTAAAATTTTCACACTTGTAATGAAAAGACTTCTTGTTTCGAAAGTGTGTTTGACTACAAACTATACAAACTGTTTTCTTTCCCGAAGTTGTGCTATCCTGTAAATTGGGGCATTTCTAGATGCTTTCTCTGAGAGAATGAAAGCGTTAGTATCTGTAACTTTATTCGTATTGAAAGTTTCATTCTTATAATGAAATGATTTCTGCTTTATAAGGTGTGTTTGACTACAAACGATACCTGCAGTTTTCTTTTCCAAAGTTGTGCTATCCTTTAAATTTGGCAATTTCTACAAGCTTAACATGAGACAATGAAAGCGTTTGTATCTGTAACTGTATTCAGCCTAAAAGTTTTATTCCTATAATGAAAAGACTTAGGCTTTCTTAGGTCTGTTCACTACAAACTTTAACCACTACTTTCTTTCCTTAAGTTGTGCTATCCCTTAACTTGGGCCATGTCTAGCTGCTTCTCTGAGAGAATGCATGCGTTTGTATGTGCAACCCCATTGGGCCTATACGTTCATATTATAATGAAAAGACTTGTGCTTTCTATGGTGTTTTTCACTACAAACTATGCCTACTGTTTTCTTTCCCAAAGTTGTGCTATCCTGAAAATTGGGCCATTTCTAGAAACTTTCTCTAAGAGGATGAAAGCATTTATATCTGTAACTGTATTCATACTAAAAGTTTCATTCTTATAATGAAAAGCCTGCTGCTTTCATAGGTCTGTTTCACTATAAACTGTACCCATTGCTTTCTTTCCCACAGTTGTGCTGTCCTGTAAATTGGGCCATTTCTAGGATCTTTCTCTGAGAGAATGAAAACTTTTGAATCTGTAACTGTATTTGGCTTGAAAGTTTAATTCTTATAATGAAAATGCTTCTGCTTTCTTAGGTCTGTTTCACTACAAACTATACCCACTGCTTTCTTTATCGAGTTGTGCTATCCCTTAACTTGGGCCAGGTTTAGTCGCTTTTCTGAGAGAATGTATGCATTTGTATCTGTAACCCCATTCAGCTAATAAATTTCATACTTATAATGAAAAGAGTTCTGCTTTCCAAGGTGTGTTTGACTACACACTATACCCACTGTTTTCTTTCCCAAAGTTGTGGTATCCTGTAAATTGGGCCATTTCTAGAAGCTTTGTCTGAGAGAATGAAAGCGTTTGTGTATGTAACTGTATTTGGCCTGAAAGTTTCATCCTTATAATGAAAAGACCTCTGCTTTCTTAGGTCTGTTTCACTACAAACTATACCCACTTCTTTCTTTCCCAAAGTTGTGCTATCCTGTAACTTGGGTCTGGGATATCTCCTCTCTCTGAGAGAATGTATGCATTTGTGTCTGTATCATCATTTTGACTATAAGTTTCATTCTTATAATGAAAAGACATCTGCTTTCTGAGAGGCATAGGACTACAAACTGTACCCCCTGTTTTCTCTTCCATAGTAGTGCTATCCTGTAAATTGGGCCATTTCTAGAAGATTTCTTTGAGAGACTGAAAGTTTTTGTATCTGTGACTGTATTTAGCTTGAAAGTTCCATTCTTATAATGAAAATACTTCTGCTTTCTTAGGTCTGTTTCACTACAAACTAGACCCCCTGCTTTCTTTACCACAGTTCTGCTATCCCTTAACTTCAGCCAGGGCTAGTCACTCTCTCTCAGAGAATGTATGCGTTTGTATCTTTTACCCCATTCAGCTTATAAGTTTCATACCTATAATGAAAAGACTTCTGGTTTCCAAGGTGTTTTTGACTACACACTATGTCTACTGTTTTCTTCCCCAAATTGTGCTATCCTGTAAATTGGGCCATTTCTAGAAGCTTTCTATGAGAGAATGAAAGCATTTATATCTATAACTGTATTCGGACTAAATGTTTCATTGTTATAAGGAAAACACTTCGGCTTTCTTAGGTCCGTTTGACAGCAAACTCTACCCACTGCTTTCTTTCCCACAGTTGTGCTATCCCTTATCATGGGCATAGGGATACCCCCTTTCCCTGAGAGAGCGTATGCATTTGTATCTGGAACCACATTCGGCCCATAAGTTTCATAGTTTCAATGAAAAGCTTCTACTTTCTAAACTGTGTTTGACTACAAACTATACAAACTGTTTTCTTTCCGACAGTTGTGCTCTCCCTTAACTTGGGCCAGGTCTGGCTGCTTTCTCTGAGAGAATCAATGCATTTCTACCTGTATCATCATTTGGAGTATAAGTTTCACTCTCATAATGAGAAGACTTCTGCTTTCTGAGGTGTGTTTGACTAGAAACTATGCAAACTGTTTTCTTCCTGAAAGTTGTGCTATCCTGTAAATTGGGCCATTTCTAGAAACTTTTTCTGAGAGAACGGAAACGATTTATCTGTAACTTTATTCGATCTAAAGGTTTATTCTTATAATGAAAAGACTTCTGCTTTCTTAGGTCTGTTTCACTGCAAAATATTGCCACTGCTTTCTTTCCAACAGTTGTGCTGTGGCTTAACTTGGGCCAGGTCTGGCTTCTCTCTCTGATAGAATGTATGCCTTTGTATCTGTAACATCATTTGGACTACAAGTTTCACACTTTCAATGAAATGACTTCTACTTTCTTAGGTTTGTTGCACTATAAAATATACCCACCACTTTCTTTCCCACAGTTGTGCTGTCGCTTAACTTGGGCCATGTCTAGCTGCTTTCTCTGAGAGAATGTATGCGTTTGTATGTGTAACCGCATTCAGTTTATACTTTTCATACTTATAATGAAAAGACTTCTGCTTTCTTAGGTCTGTTTCACTACAAAATGTGCCCACTGCTTTATTTCCCAAAGTTGTGCTATCCTGTAAATAGGGCCATTTCTAGATACTTTCTCTGAGAGAATGCAGGCGTTCGTATCTCTACCAGTGTTCGGCTTGACGGTTTCATTCTTATAATGAAAATACTTCTGCTTTCTTAGGTCTGTTTCACTACAAGCTATACCCACTACTTTCTTTCCTTAAGTTGTGCTATCCTGTAAATTGGGCCATTTTTACATGCTTAATCTGAGAGAATGAAAGCGTTTGTATCTGCAACTGTATTCGGCCTAAAAGTTTCATTCTTATAATGAAAAGACTTCTGCTTTCTTAGGTTTGTTTCACTACAAAATATACCCCCGGATTTCTTTCCCACAGTTGTGCTGTGCCTTAACTTGGGCCATGTCTAGCTGCTTTCTCTGAGAGAATGTACACACTTGTATGTGTAACCACATTCAGCTTATAACTTTCATGCTTATAATGAAAAAACGTCTCGTTTCTTAGGTCTGTTTCACTACAAACTATACCCACTGCTTTCTTTACCACAGTTTTGCTATGCCTTAACTTGTGCCAGGTCTAGTCCCTTTCTCCGAGAGAATGTATGCATTTGTATGTAGAACCACATTCGCCCTATAAGTGTCATATTATAATGAAAAGTCTTCTAATTTCTAAAGTGTGTTTTACTACAAACTATACCCACTGTTTTCTTTCCCAAGCTGTGCAGTCCTGTAAACTGGGCCATTTCCGCACACTTAATCTGAGAGAATGACAGCGTTTGTATCTGCAACTGTATTCCATCTAAAAGTTTCATTCTTATAATGAAAAGACTTCTGCTTTCTTAGGTTTGTTTCACTACAAAATATACCCACCACTTTCTTTCCCACAGTTGTGCTGTGCCTTAACTTGGGCCATGTCTAGCTGCTTTCTCTGAGAGAATGTGTGCATTTGTATGTGTAACCACATTCAGATTATAAGTTTTAAACTTATAATGAAAAGACTTCTGCTTTCTTCTGTCTGGTTCACTACAAACTATGCCCACTACTTTCTTTCCTTAAGTTGTGCTATCCTGTAAATTGGGATATTTCTGAAAAATTTTTCTGAGAGAATGGAAACGTTTTTATGTGTAACTGGATCTGGTCTAAAAGGCTGACTCTTACAATGAAAAGACTTCTGCTTTCTGAGGTCTGTTTAACTACAAACTATTCCCACTGCTTTCTTTCCTACAGTTGTGCTGTTTCTTAACTTGGGCCACATCTAGCTGCTTTCTCTCAGAGAATGTATGCGTTTGTATGTGTAACTGCATTCAGCTTATGAGTTTCATACTTACAATGAAAAGACTTCTGATTTCTGAGGTCTGTTTCACTACAAACTATTCCCACTGCTTTCTTTCCCACAGTTGTGCTGTGCCTTAACTTGGGCCATGTCTAGCTGCTTTCTCTGAGAGAACGTATGCGTTTGTATGTGTAACCACATTCAGCTTACAAGTTTAATACTTATAATGAAAAAACTTCTCCTTTCTTAGGTATGTTTCACTACAAACTGTGCCCACTGCTTTATTTCCCACAGTTGTGCTATCCTGTAAATAGGGCCATTTCTAGAAACTTTCTCTGAGAGAATGCAGGCATTTTTATCTCTACCAGTATTCGGCTTGAAAGTTTCATTCTTATAATGAAAATACTTCTGCCTTCTTAGGTCTGTTTCACGACAACTGTACCCAAAGCTTTATTTGCCGCAGTTGTGCTATGCTGTAATTGTGCTATTTCTAGAAACTTTCTGTGAGAGAATGCAGGCGTTTGTATCAGTAACTGTAGTCGGCTTGAAAGTTTCATCATTATACAGAAAATATTTCTGCTTTCTTCTGTCAGTTTCACTGCAAACTACACCCACTGCTTTCTCTCCTAAAGTTGTGCTATGCCTTAACTTGGGACATGTCTAGCTGATTTACCTCAGAGAATATATGCATTTGTTTCTGTAAGCCCATTCTGCCTGCAAGTTTCACACTTATAATGAAAATTCTTCTGCTTTCTGAGGAGTACTTGACTGCAAACTATACGCACAGTTTTCTTTCCCAAATTGTGCTATCCTGCATATTGGGACATATTTGGAAAATGTCTCTGAGAGAATGAAAGCATTTCTGTCTGTACCTGTGTTTGGCCTAGAAATTTCATCCTTATGCCGAAAAGACTTCTGCTTTCTTAGGTCTGTTTCACTACAAACTATACCAACTACTGTCTTTCCTAATGTTGTGCTATCCCTTAACTTGGGACATGTCTAGCTGCTTTCTCTGAGAGAATGTATGCATTTGTTTCTCTAAGCCCATTCGGCCTGTGTGTTCCACACTTACAATGCAAATTCTTCTCCTTTCTGAGGAGTGCTTCACTGCAAACTACACCCACTGCTTTCTTTCCTAAAGATTTGCTATTCCTTAAATTGGGAGGTGTCTAGCTGCTTTCTCTCAGACAATGTATGCATTTTTATCTGTAGGCCCATTCGGCCTGTATGTTTCACACTTACAATGCAAATTCTTCTGCTTTTTAAGGAGTGCTTGACTGCATACTACACACACAGTTTTCTTTCCCAAAGTTGTGCTAGCCTGCAAATTGGGCCATTTCTATAAGCTTTCTCTGAGAGAATGAAAGTGTTTCCATCTGTACCTGTATTCGGCCTGAAAGTTTCATCCTTATGCTAAATAGACTTCTTCTTTCTTAGGTCTGTTTCACTAAAACTATACACACTTCCTTCTTTCTTAAGGATTTGCTATCCCTTAACTTGGGAAATGTCTAGATTCTTTCTCTGAGAGAATGTATGCCTTTGTTTCCTTAAGCCCATTAGGCCTGCAAGTTTTAGACTTATAAGGAAAATTCTTCTGTTTTCTAAGAAGTGCTTGACTGCATACTACACACAGTTTCCTTTCCCAAAGTTGTGCTTTCCTGTAAATTCGGCCATATCTAGAAGGCTGTCTCTGTGAGAAAGAAAGCGTTTCTATGTGTAAATGCATTTGGCCTAGAAGTTTCATCCTTATGCTGAAAAGACTTCACCTTTCTCAGGTCTGTTTCACTACAAACTATACCCACATCTTTCTTTCCAAAAGTTGTGCTATCCGTTAACTGGAGACATGTCTAACTGTTCTCTCTCAGAGAGTGAATACGTTTGTTTCTGTAAGCCCATTCGGCCTGTAACTTTCACACTTATAATGACTGGTCTTCTACTTTCTGAGGTGTGCTTGACTGCAAACTACACCCACAATTTTCTTTCCCAAAGTTGTGCTATCCTGGAAATTGCGACATTTCTAAAAGCTTTCTCTGAGAGAATGAAAGCGTTTCTATCTGTACCTGTTTTGGCCTAAAAGCTTCATCCTTATGCTGAAAAGTCTTCTGCTTTCTTAGATCTGATTCACTACAAACTGTACCCACTGCTTTCTTCCCTGAAGTTGTGGTACCCCTTTACTTGGGACATGTCTGGCTGCTTTATCTGAGAAAATGTAAGCGTTTGTTTCTCTAAGCCCATTCGGCCTGTATGTTTCAGAATTATAATCAAAATTCTTCTGCTCTCTAAGGAGTGCTTGACTACAAACTATACCCACAGTTTTCTTTCCCAAAGTTGTCCTATCGTGTACATTGGGCCATTTCTGGAAGCTTTCTCTGGTAGGTTGAAAGCATTTCTATCTGTACCTGTATTCGACCTAAATGCTTCATCCTTGTGCTGAAAAGACTTCTGCTTTCTTAGGTCTGTTTCACTGCAAACTATACCCACTGCTTTCTTTCCTAAAGTTGTGCTATCCCTTAACTTGGGATATTTCTAGCTGCTTTCTCTCAGAGAATGTATGCGTTTTTTCTGTAAGCCCCTTAGGACTGTAAGTTTCAGACCTATAATGAAAATTCTTCTACTTTCTAAGGAGTGCTTGACTGCAAACTATACTCACAGTTTTCTTTCCCAAAGTTGTGCTATCCTGCACATTGGGACATATCTGGAAGCTGTCTCTCAGAGAATGAAAGCGTTTCTATCTGTACCTGTGTTCGGCCTAGAAATTTCATCTTTATGCTGAAAAGACTTCTGCTTTCTTGGGTCTTTTTCACTACAAACTATACCCACTGCTTTCTTTCCTAAAGTTGTGCTACCTCTAAACTTGGGACATGTCTAGCTGCTTTCTCTGAGAGAATGCATGCCTTTGTTTTCCTAAGCCCATTCGGCCTAGAAGTTTCAGACTTATAAGAAAATTTTTCTGTTTTCTAAGGAATGCTTCACTGCATATTATACTACACACACAGTTTTCTTTCCCAAAGTTGTGCTATCCTTCAAATTCGGCCATATCTAGAAGCTGTCTCTCAGAGAAAGAAAGCGTTTTTATCTGTAAATGCATTCGGCCCAGACGTTTCATCCTTATGCTGAAAAGAATTCAGCTTTCTTAGGTCTGTTTCACTACAAACTATACCCACAACTTTCTTTACTAAAGTTGCGATATCCCTTAAATTGGGACATGTCTGGCTGCTTTCTCACAGACAATGTATGCGTTTGTTTCTGTAAGCCCAAACGGCCTGTAACTTTCACACTTATAATGAATGGTCTTCTGCTCTCTGAGGTGTGCTTGACTGTAAGCTATACCCACAGTTTTCTTTCCCAAAGTTGTGCTATCCTGCAAATTGGTCCATTTCTGGAAGCTTACTGTGAGAGAATGAAAGCATTTCTATCTGTACCTGCATTCGGCTTAAAAGTTTCATCCCTATGCTGAAAAGTCATCTGCTTTCTTAAGTCTGTTTCACTACAAACTATACGCACTGCTTTCTTTCCTGAAGTTGTGCTACCCCTTAACTTGGGACAGGTCTGGCTGCTTTCTCTGAGAAAACGTAAGAGTTTGTTTCTCTAATCCGATTCGGCCTTTCTGTTTCAGAATTATAATCAAAATTCTTCTGCTCTCTAAGGAGTGCTTGACTGCAAACTACACCCACAGTTTTCTTTCCCAAAGTTATGCTATCGTGTACATTGGGCCATTTCTAGAAGCTTGCCGTAAGAGAATGAAAGCATTTCTATCTGTACCTGTATTGGGACTAAAAGTTTAATCCTTATGCTGGAAAGACTTCTGCTTTCTTAGGTCTGTTTCACTACAAACTATACCCACTGCTTCCTTTCCCAAAGTTGTGCTACCCCTTAACTTGGGAAATGTCTAGCTCCTTTCCCTGAGAGAACGTATGCATTTGGTTGTCTAAGCACATTTGGCCTGTAATTTTAAGACTCATACTGAAAATTCTTCTGCTTTCTAAGGAGTGCTTGACTGCAAACTATACTCACAGTTTTCTTTGCCAAAGTGGTGCTATCATGTACATTGGGCCATTTCTAGAAGCTTTCTCTCAGAGACTGAAAGCGTTTCTATCTGTACCTGTATTCAGCCTAAAAGTTTCATCCTTATGCAGAAAAGACTTCAGCTTTCTTACGTCTGCTTCACTGCACACTATACCCACTGCTTTCTTTCCTAAAGTTGTGCTATGCCTTACTTGGGACATGTCTAGCTGCTTTCTCTGAGATAATGTATGCGTTTGTTTCCCTAAGCCCTTTCGGCCTGTAAGTTTCAGACTTATAATCAAAATTCTTCTGCTTTCTAAGGAGTGCTTGACTGCAAACTATACCCACAGTTTTCTTTCCCAAAGTTTTGCTATCGTGTACATTGCCCATTTCTAGAAGCTTTCTCTGAGAGAAGGAAAGCATTTCCATCTGTACCTGTATTCAGCCTAAAAGTTTCATCCTTATGCTGAAAAGACTTCTGCTTTCTTAGGTCTGTTTCACTACAAACTATACCCACTGCTTTCTTCCCTAAAGTTCTGCTACCCCTTAACTTGGGACATGTCTAGCTGCGTTCTCTCCGACAATGTATGCGTTTTTCTCTGTACGCCCATTCGGGCTGTATGTTTCATACATACAATGAAAATTCTGCTGCTTTGTAAGGAGTGCTTGACTAAAAACTGTACCCAAAGTTCTCTTTCCAAAGTAGTGCTATCCTGCAAATTGGGCTATTTCTAAAAGCTTTCTCAGAGAGAATGAAAGCGTTTCTATCTGTACCTGTATTCGGCCTAAAAGTTTCATCCTTGTGCTGAAATGACTTCTGCTTTCTTAGGTCTTTTTCACTACAAAATATACCCACTCCTTTCTTTCCTAAAGTTGTGCTGCGCCTGAACTTGGGACATGTCTAGCTGCTTTCTCTGAGAGAATGTATGCGTTCGTTTCTCTAAGCCCATTTGGCCTGTAAGTTTCAGAATTATGGTCAAAATTATTCTGCTTTTTAGAGAGTGCTTGACTGCGAATTATACCCACAGTTTTCCTTCCCAAAGTTGTGCTATCGTGTACAATGGGCCATTTCTAGAAGCTTTCTCTGAGAGAGTGAAAGCGTTCCTATATGTACATGTGTTTGGCCTAAAAGTTTCACCTTTATGCTGAAAAGACTTCTGCTTTCTTAGGTCTGTTTCTCTACGGATTATACCCACTGCTTTCTTTCCAAAAGTTGTGCTATGCCTTACTAGGGACATGTCTAGCTGCTTTCTCTGAGAGAATGTACGCGTTTGTTTCTCTAAGCCCAATTGGCCTGTAAGTTTCAGAATTATGGTCAAAATTCTTCTGCTTTTTAAGGAGGGCTTGACTGCAAACTGTACCCACAGTTTTCTTTCCCTAAGTTGTGCTATCATGTACATTGGGCCATTTCTAGAAGCTTTCTATGAGAGAGCGAAAGCGTTTCTAACCGTACATGTATTCGGCCTAAAAGTTTCACCTTTATGCTGAAAAGACTTCTGCTTTCTTAGGCCTGTTTCACTAGAAATTGTACACACTGCTTTCTTTCATAAAGTTGCGCTACCCCTTGACTTGGGACATGTCTAGCTGCTTTCTCTCAGACAATGTATGCGTTTTTTTCCGTAAGCCCATTCGGCCTGTATGTTTCACACTTATAATGAATATTCTTCTGCTTTCAAAGGAGTGCTTGACTGCAAACTATACCCACAGTTTTCTTTCCAAAGTTGTGCTATCCTGCAAATTGGGCCACTCCTAAAATCTTTCTCTCAGCGTATGAAAGTGTTTATATCTGTACCTGTATTCAGCCTAAAAGATTCCTCCTTATGCTGAAAAGGCTTCAGCTTTCATAGGTCTGTTTCACTGCACACCATACCCACTGCTTTCTTTCCTAAAGTTGTGCTATGCCTTACTTGGGACATGTCTAGCTCCTTTCTCTGAGAGAATGTTTGTGTTTGTTTCCCTAAGCCCTTTCGGCCTGTAAGTTTCAGACTTATAATCAAAATTCTTCTGCTTTCTAAAGAGTGCTTGACTGCAAATTGGACCCACAGTTTTCTTTCCGAAAGTTGTGCTATCGTGTACATTGCCCATTTCTAGAAGCTTTCTCTGAGAGAATGAAAGCGTTTCTATCTGTACCTGTATTCGGCCTAAAACTTTCATCCTTATGCTGAAATGACTTCTGCTTTCTTAGGTCTTTTTCACTGCAAAATATACCCGCTGCTTTCTTTCATAAAGTTGTGCCACTCCTTAACTAGGGACATGTCTAGCTGCTTTCTCTGAGAGAATGTATGCGTTTTTCTCTGTAAGCCCATTCGGCCTGTATGTTTCACACTTATAATGAAAATTCTTCTGTTTTCTAAGGAGTGCTTGCCTGCAAACTATGCCCCGTTTTCTTTCATAAAGTTGGGCTATCCTGCAAATTTGGCCGTTTCTAAAAGCTTTCCCTGAGAGAAAGAAAGCGTTTCTATCTGTACCTGTATTCGCCCTAAAAGTTTCATCCTTATGCAGAAAAGACTTCAGCTTTGTTAGGTCTGTTTCACTGCACACTATACCCACTGCTTTCTTTGCTAAAGTTGTGCTACCCCTTAACTTGGGACATGTCTAGCTGCTTTCTCTGATAGAATGTACTCATTTGTTTCTCTAAGCCCTTTTGGCCTGTAAGTTTCAGAATTATGGTCAAAATTCTTCTGCTTTTTAAGGAGTGCTTGCCTGCACACTATACCCACAGTTTTCTTTCCCAAAGTTGTCTTATCCTGCAAATTGGGCCATTTCTAGAAGCTTTCTCTGTCACAATGAAAGCGTTTCTATCTGTACCTGTATTTGCCCTAAAAGTTTCATACTTATGCTGAAAAGACTTCAGCTTTCTTAGGTCTGTTTCACTGCAAGCTATACACACTTCTTTCTTTCCTAAAGTTGTGCTATGCCTTACTTGGGACATGTCTAGCTGCTTTCTTTCAGACAATGTACGCGTTTTTTTCTGTAAGCCCATTAGCCTGTATGTTTCACACTTACAATGAAAAAACTTCTGCTTTCAAAGGCGTGCTTGACGGCAAACTATACCCACAGTTTTCTTTCCAAAGTTGTGCTATCCTGCAAATTGGGCCACATTTAAAATCTTTCTCTGAGCGTATGAAGGCATTTCTATCTGTACCTGTATTCGGCCTGAAAGTTTCATCCTTATGCTGAAAAGACTTCAGCTTTCGTAGGTCTGTTTCAATGCACACTATACCTACTGCTTTCTTTCCTAAAGTTGTGCTATGCCTTACTTGGGACATGTCTGGATGCTTTCTCTGAGAGAATGTGTGCATTTGTTTCTGTAAGCCCATTCGGCCTGTGAGTTTCACAGTTATAATGAAAGGTCTTCTGCTTCTGAGGAGTGCTTGACTGCAAACTATACCCACAGTTTTCATTCCCAAAGTTGTGCTATCGTGTACATTGGGCCATTTGTACAAGCTTTCTCTCAGAGAGTGAAAGCGTATCTATCTGTACCTGTATTCAGCCTAAAAGTTTCATCCTTTGCTGAGAAGACCTCTGCTGTCTTAGGTCTGTTTCACTGCACACTACACCCACTGCTTTCTTTCCTAAAGTTGTGCTACCCCTTAATTTGGGACACCTGTAGCTGCTTTCTCTGAGAGAATGTATGCATTTGTTTCTCTAAGCCCATTTGGCCTGTAAATTTTGACTTATGATCAAAATTCTTCTGCTTTCTAAGGAGTGCTTGACTGCAAACTGTACCCAGTTTTCTTTCCAAAGTTTTGTTATCCTGCAAATTGGGCCATTTCTAAAAGCTTTCTCTGATTGAATGAAAGCATTTCTATCTGTACCTGTATTCGGCTTCAAAGGTTCATCTTTATGCTGAAAAGACTTCTGCTTTCTTAGGTCTGTGTCACTACAAATTATACCCACTGCTTGGTTTCATAAAATTGCGCTACAACTTAACTTGGGACACGTCTAAGTGCTTTCTCTGAGAGAATGTTTGCGTTCGTTTCTCTAAGCCTATTTGGCCTGTAAGTTTCAGACTTATGATCAAAATTCTTCTGTTTCTAAGGAGTGCTTGACTGAAAAATATACGCACTGTTTTCTTTCCAAAAGTTAAGACAATCTGCAAATTGGGCCATTTCTGGAAGCTTTCTCTGAGAGAATGAAAGCGCTTCTATTTGTACCTGTATTCGGCCTAAAAGTTTCATCCTTATGCTGAAAAGACTTCAGCTGTATTAGGTCTGTTTCACTGCACACTACACCCACTGCTTTCTTTCCTAAAGTTGTGCTATCCCTTAACTTGGGACATGTCTAGTGGCCTTCTCTCAGACAATGTATGCTTTTTTTTCTGTAAGCCCATTCGGCCTGTATGTTTCACACTTATAATGAAAATTCTTCTGCTTTCTAAGGAGTGCTTGACTGCAAACTACACCCACAGTTTTCAATCCCAAAGTTGTGCTATCGTGTACATTGGGCCATTTCTAGAAGCTTTCTCTGAGAGAGTGAAAGCATTTCTATCTGTACCTGTATTCGGCCTAAAAGTTTCATCCTTATGCTGAGAAGACTTCTGCTGTCTTAGGTCTGTTTCACTGCTCACTATACCCACTGCTTTCTTTCCTAAAGTTGTGCTACCCCTTAACTTGGGACACCTGTAGCTGCTTTCTCTGAGAGAATGTATGCATTTGTTTCTCTAAGCCCATTTGGCCTGTAAATTTCGACTTATGATCCAAATTCTTCTGCTTTCTAAGGAGTGATTGACTGCAAACTATACCCAGTTTTCTTGTCAAAGTTGTGCTATCCTGCAAATTCGGCCATTCCTAAAATCTTTCTCTGAGCGTATGAAAGCGTTTCTAGCTGTACCTCTATTCGGCCTAAAAGTTTCATGCTTATGCTGAAAAGACTTCTCCTTTCTTAGGTCTGTTTCACTACAAACTATACCCACTGCTTTCTTTCCTGAAGTTGTGCTACTCCTTAACTTGGGACATGTCTAGCTGCTTTCTCTGAGAGCATGTATGCGTTTCTTTCCATTAGCCCATTTGGCCTGTATGTTTCACACTTATAATGAAAATTCTTCTGCTTTCTAAGGAGGGTTTGACTGGAAACCATACCCACAGTTTTCATTCCCAAAGTTGTGCTATCGTGTACATTGGGCCATTTCTAGAAGCTTTCTCTGAGAGAATGAAAGCGTTTCTGTCTGTGCCTGTATTTGGCCTGAATGTTTCATCCTTATTCTGAAAAGACTTCAGCTGTCTTAGGTCTGTTTCACTGCACACTATACCCACTGCTTTCTTTCCTAAAGTTGTGCTATGCCTTACTTGGGACATGTCTAGCTGCTTTCTCTGACAGAATGGATGCATCTGTTTCCCTAAGTCCTTTCAGCCTGTGAGTTTCAGACTTATAATCAAAATTTTTCTGCTTTCTGAGGAGTGCTTGACTGCAAACTATACCCACACTTTTCTTTCCCAAAGTTGTGCTATCGTGTACATTGGCCATTTCTAGGAGCTTTCTCTGAGAGAATGAAAGCGTTTTTATCTGTACCTGTATTCGGCCTAAAAGTTTCATCCTTATGCTGAAAAGAATTCTCCTTTCTTATGTCTGTTTCACTGCACACTATGCCCACTGCTTTCTTTCCTAAAGTTGTGCTATGCCTTAACTTGGGACATGTCTAGCTGCTTTCTCTGAGAGAATGTATGCATTTGTTTCTGTAAGCCCATTCGGCCTGTAGGTTTCACAGTTATTATAATGAAAGGTCTCCGCTTTCCGAGGACTGCTTGACTGCAAACTATACCCACAGTTTTCTTTCCCAAAGTTGTCTCATGTGCAAATTGGGCCATATCTAGAAGCTTTCTCCGAGAGAATGAAAGCGTTTCTTTGTGTACATGTATTCGGCCTAAAAGTTTCATCCTTATGCTGAAAAGACTTCTCCTTTCCTAGGTCTGGTTCACTATAAACTATAGCCACTGCTTTCTTTCCTCAAGTTGTGCTACTCCTTAACTTGGGACATGTCTAGCTGCTTTCTCTGAGAGCATGTATGCGTTTTTTTCCGTAAGCCCATTCGGCCTGTATGTTTCACACTTATAATGAAAATTCTTCTGCTTTCAAAGGAAGGTTTGACTGGAAACCATACCCACAGTTTTCATTCCCAAAGTTGTGCTATCATGTACATTGGGCCATTTCTAGAAGCTTTCTCTGAGAGAATGAAAGCGTTTCTGTCTGTACCTGTATTCGGCCTAAAAGTTTCATCCTTACGCTGAAAAGACTTCAGCTGTCTTAGGTCTGTTTCACTGCACACTATACCCGCTGCTTTCTTTCCTAAAGTTTTGCTATCCCTTAACTTGGGACATGTCTAGCTGCTTTCTCTCAGACAATGTATGCTTTTTTTTCTGTATGCCCATTTGGCTAGTATGTTTCACACTTATAATGAAAATTCTTCTGCTTTCTAAGGAGTGCTTGACTGCAAACTACGCCCACAGTTTTCTTTCCAAAGTTGTGTTATCCTGCAAATTGGGCCACTCCTAAAATCTTTCTCTGAGCGTATGAAAGCGTTTCTATCTGTACCTGTATTCGGCCTAAAAGTTTCATCCTTATGCTGAAAAGACTTCAGCTTTCGTAGGTCTGTTTCACTGCACACTATACCCACTGCTTTCTTTCCTAAAGTTGTGCTACCCTTAACTTGGGACACCTGTAGCTGCTTTCTCTGAGAGAATATATGCGTTTGTTTCCCTAAGTCCTTTCGGCCTGTAAGTTTCAGACTTATAATCAAAATTCTTCTGCTTTCTGAGGAGTGCTTCACTGCAAACTATACCAACAGTTTTCTTTCCCCAAGTTGTGCTATCGTGTACATTGGCCATTTCTAGAAGCTTTCTCTAAGACAATGAAAGCGTTTTTATCTGAACCTGTATTCAGCCTAAAAGTTTCATCCTTATGCTGAAAAGACTTCTCCTTTCTTAGGTCTATTTCACTAAAAACTATACCCACTGCTTTCTTTCCTAAAGTTGTGCTACTCTTTAACTTGGGACATGTCTACCTGCTTTCTCTGAGAGCATGTATGCGTTTTTTTCTGTAAGCTCATTCGGCCTGTATGTTTCACACTTATAATGAAAATTCTTCTGCTTTCTGAGGAGTGCTTCACTGCAAACTATACCAACAGTTTTCTTTCCCCAAGTTGTGCTATCGTGTACATTGGGCCATTGCTAGAAGCTTCCACTGAGAGAATGAAAGCGTTTCTATCTGTACCTGTACTCGGCCTAAAAGTTTCATCCTTATGATGAGTAGACTTCTGCTGTCTTAGGTCTGTTTCACTGCACACTACACCCACTGCTTTCTTTCGTAAAGTTGTGCTACCCCTTAACTTGGGACACCTGTAACTGCTTTCTCTGAGAGCATGTATGCGTTTGTTGCTCTAAGCCCATTTGGCCTGTAAATTTCGACTGATGATCAAAATTATTCTGCTTTCTAAGGAGTGCTTGACTGCAAACTATACCCAGTTTTCTTTCCCAAGTTTTGTTATCCTGCTAATTGGACCGGTTTTAAAAGCTTTCTCTGAGAGAATGCAAGCGTTTCTATCTGTACATGTATTCGGCTTCAAAGGTTCATCTTTATGCTGAAATGACTTCTGCTTTCTTAGCTCTGTTCCGCTACAAATTATACCCACTGCTATCTTTCCTAAAGTTGCGCTACCCCTGAACTTGGGACACGTCTAAGAGCTTTCTCTGAGAGAATGTATTGCGTTTGTTTCTCTAAGCCTATCTGGCCTGTAAGTTTCAGACTTATGATCAAAATTCTTCTGCTTTCTAAGGAGTGCTTGTCTGCGAACTATACTCACAGTTTTCTTTCCCAAAGTTGTCTTATCCTGCAAATCGGGCCATTTCTAGGTGCTTTCTCTGAGAGAATGAAAGCGTTTCTATGTGGACCTGTATTCGGCCTAAATATTTCACGTTTATGCTGAAAAGACTTCTGCTCTCTTAGGTCTGTTTCACTACAAAATATACCCTCTGCTTTCTTTCCCAAAATTGTGCTAACCCTTAACATGGGACACGTCTAGCTGCTTTCTCTGAGAGAACGTATGCGTCTGTTTCCCTAAGCCCTTTCGGCCTGTAAGTTTCAGACTTATAATCAAAATTATCCTGCTTAGTAAGGAGTGCTTGACTGCAAACTAGACCCACAGTTTTCTTTCCCAAAGTTGTGCTGTCCTGCAAATTAGGCCATTTCTAAATGCTTTCTCTGAGCGAATGAAAGCATTTCTAATTGTACCTGTATTCGGCCTGAAAGTTTGATCCTTATGCTGAAAAGGCTTCAGCTTCTTACGTCTGTTTCACTGGAGACTATACCCACTGCTTTCTTTCCTAAAGTTGCGATATGCCTTACTTGGGACATGTCTAGCTGTTTTCTCTGAGAGAATGTATGCGTTTGTTTCTGTAAGCCCATTCAGCCTGTGAGTTTCACAGTTATAATGAAAGGTCATTTGCTTTCTGAGGAGTGCTTGACTGCAATCTATACCCACAGTTTTCTTTCCCAAAGTTGTCCTATCCTGCAAATTGGGCCATTTCTAGAAGCTTTCACTGAGAGAATGAAAGAGTTTATATCTGTACCTGTATTCGGCCTAAAGTTTCACCTTTATGCTGAAAAGACTTCAGCTTTCTTAGGTCTGTTTCACTGCACACTATACCCTCTGCTTTCTTTACTGCAGTTATGCTAACCTTTAACTTGTGACACGTCTAGCTGCTTTCTTTGAGAGCATGTATGCCTTTTTTTTTGTAAGCCCACTCGACCTGTAGGTTTCACACTTATAATTAAAATTCTTCTGCTTTCTAAGGAGTGCTTGCCTGCACACTATACCCACTGCTTTCTTTCCTAAAGTTGTGCTATGCCTTACTTGGGACGTGTCTAGATGTTTTCTCTGAGAGAATGTATGCGTTTGTTTCTGTAAGCGCATTCAGCCTGTTAGTTTCACAGTTATAATGAAAGGTCTTCTGCTTTCTGAGGAGTGCTTGATTGCAAACTATACCGACAGTTTTCTTTCCCAAAGTTGTCTTATCCTGCAAATTGGAAGATAGCTAGAAGTTCTCTCTGAGAGAATGAAACCGTTTATATCTGTACCTGTATTCGGCCTAAAGTTTCACCTTTATGCTGAAAAGACTTCTGCTTTCTTAGGTCTGTTTCACTACAAACTATACCCACTGCTTTCTGGCCTAAATTGTGCTACCCCTTAACTGGGGACACGTCTAGCTGCTTCCTCTGAGAGAATGTATGCGTTTGTTTCTCTGAGCCCTTTGGGCCTGTAGGTTTCAGACTTATGATGAAAATTCTTCTGCTTTTTAAGGAGTCCTTGACTGCAAATTATAAACACAGTTTTCTTTCCCAACGTTGTGCTATCGTGTACATTGGGCCATTTCTGGAAACTTTGTCTGAGAGAATGAAAGCGTTTCTGTCTGTACCTCTATTCGGCCTAAAAGTTTCATCCTTATGCTGAAAAGACATCTGCTGTCTTAGGTCTGTTTTACTGCAAACTATACCCACTGCATTCTTTCCTAAAGTTGTGCTATCTCATAACTTGGGACATGACTAGCTGCTTTCTCTGAGAGAATGTATGCGCTTGTTTCTCTAAGCCCTTTCGGCCTGTAAGTTTCAGACTTACGATCAAAATTCTTCTGCTTTCTAAGGAGTGCTTGACTGCAAACTATACGCATGGTTTTCTTTCCTGAATTTGTGCTATCGTGTACATTGGGCCATTTCTAGATGCTTTCTCTGAGAGCATGAAAGGGTTTCTATCTGTACCTGTATTAGGCCTGAAAGTTTCATCCCTATGCTGAAAAGACTTCTTTCTTAGGTCTGTTTCACTAAAGCTATACGCACTTCTTTCCTTCTTAAGGTTTTGCTGCCCTTTAATTTGGGACATGTCTAGATGCTTTCTCTGAGATAATGTATGCCTTTGTTTCCTTAAGCCAATTTGGCCTGTAAGTTTCAGACTTACAATGAATATTCTGTTTTCTAAAGAGTGCTTCACTGCACACAACACACACAGTTTTCTTACCCAAAGTTGTGCTATCTTGTACATTGGGCCATTACTAGAAGGTTTCTCTCAGAGAATGAAAGCATTTCTATCTGTCCCTGTATTCGGCCTAAAAGCTTCATCATTACTGAGGAGACTTCTGCTTTCTTAGGTTTGTTTCACTGCAAACTATACCCACTTCTTTCTTTCATAAAGTTGTCCTATCCCTTAACTAGGGACATGTCTAACTGATCTCTCTCACAGAATGCATGCATTTGTTTCTGTAAGCCCACTCGGCCTGTGACTTTCACACTTGTAATGAAAGGTCTTCTGCTTTCTGAGATTTGCTTGACTGCCAACTATACGCACAGTTTTCTTTCCCAAAGTTGTGCTATCCTGTAAATTCGGACATTTGTAAATGCTTTCTCTGAGAGAATGAAAGCGTTTCTTTCTTTACCTGTATTCGGCCTAAAAGCTTCATCATTATGCTGAAAAGACTTCTGCTTTCTTCGGTCTGTTTCACTGGAAACTATACCCACTTCTTTCTTTCCTAAAGTTGTGCTACCTCTTGACTTGGGGTATGTCTAGCTGCTTTCTCTGAGAGAATATATGCGTAGGTTTCCCTAAGCCCATTTGGCCTATAGGTTTCACACTCATAATCAAAATTCTTCTGCTTTCCAAGGAGGGCTTGATGGCGAACTTTACACACCGTTTCCTTTCCCAAAGTTGTGCTACCATGAACATTAGGCTATTTCTAGAAGCTTTCTCTGAGAGAATGAAAACGTTTCTATCTGTCCATGTATTCGGCCTAAAACTTCCTCCTTATGCTGAAAAGCCTTCTGCCTTCTTAGGTCTATTTCACTACAAACTATACACACTTCCTTCTTTCCTAAAGTTGTGCTATTCCTTAAATTGGGACATGTCTAGCTGCTTTCTCTCGGAGAATGTATGCGTTTTTTTCTGTAAGCCCATTCAGCCTGTATGTTTCACACTTATAATGAAAATTCATCTGCTCTCTAAGGAGTGCTTGACTGCAAAATATACCCACAGTTTTCTTTCCCAAAGTTGTGCTAGCCTGCAAATTGGGCCATTTCTAGAAGCTTTCTCTGAGAGAATGAAATCGTTTCTATCTGTACCTGTATTCGGCCTGAAAGTTTCATCCTTATGCTGAATAGACTTCTTCTTTCTTAGGTCTGTTTCACTAAAACTATACCCACTTCTTTCTTTCTTAAGGTTTTGCTATCCCTTAACTTGGGACATGTCTAGATGCTTTATCTGAGAGAATGTATATCTTTGTTTCCTTAAGCCCATTCGGCCTGTAAGTTTCAGACTGACAATGAAAATTCTGCTGTTTTCTAAAGAGTGCTTGACTGCATACTACACACACAGTTTTCTTTCCCAAAGTTGTGCTATCCTGCAAATTCAGCCAGATCTAGAAGCTGTCTCTGTGTGAAAGAAAGTGTTTCCATCTGTAAATGCGTTTGGTCTAGATGTTTCATCCTTATGCTGAAAAGACTTCAGCTGTGTTAGGTCTGTTTCACTACAAACTATACCCACTCCTCTCTTTCCTAAATTTGCTCTTTCCCTTATATTGGGACATGTCTAACTGATCTCTCTCAGAGAATGCATGTGTTTGTTTCCATAAGCCCATTTGGCCTGTTACTTTCACACTTATAATGAATGGTTTTCTGCTTTCTGAGGTGTGCTTGACTGCAAACTATACCCACAGTTTTCTTTCCCAAAGTTGTGCTATCCTGCAAATTAGGCCATTTCAGAAAGCTTTCTCTGAGGGAATGAAAGCATTTCTATCTGTACCTGTATTCGGCCTAAAAGCTTCATGCTTATGCTGAAAAGACTTCTGCTTTCTTAGGTCCGTTTCACTGCAAACTATACCCACTGCTTTCTTTCCTAAAGTTGTGCTACCTCTTCACTTCGGACATGTCTAGCTGCTTTCTCTGAGAGAATGTATGCGTTTGTTTCTCTAAGCCCATTCGGCCTCTGTGTTTCACCCTTATAACCAAAATTTATCTGCTATCTAAGGAGTGCTTCACTGAAAACTTATACCCACACTTTTCTTTCCCTAAGTTGTGCTATCCTGTACATTGGGCCATTTCTAGAAGCTTTCTCTGAGACAATGAAAGCGTTTCTCTCTGTCCCTGTATTCGGCCTAAAAGCTTCATCCTTATGCTGAAAAGACTTCTGCTTTCTTATGTCTGTTTCACCGCAAACTATACCCACTCCTTTCTTTCTAAAGTTGTGCTATCCCTGAACTTGGGACATTTCTAGCTGCTTTCTCTCAGAGAATTTATGCGTTTTATCTATAAGCCCGTTAGGCCTGTAAGTTTCAGACCTATCATGAAAATTCTTATGCTTTCTAAGGAGTGCTTGACTGCAAACTATACCCACAGCTTTCTTTCCCAAAATTGTGTTATCCTGCAAATTGGGCCATTTCTAAAAGCTTTCTCTGAGAGAATGAAAGTGTTTCTATCTGTACCTCTCTTCGGCCAAAAAGCTTCATCCTTATGCTGAAAAGACTTCTGCTTTCTTAGGTCTGTTTCACTAGAAACTGTACCCACTGCTTTCTTTCCTGAAGTTGTGCTACCCCTTAACTAGGGACATGTCTAGCTGCTTTCTCTGAGAGAATGAAAGCGTTTGTTTCTCTAAACCCAGTCAGCCTGTATGTTTCACAATTATAATCAAAATTCCTCTGCTTTCTAAGGAGTGCTTGACAGCACTCTATACCCACAGTTTTCTTTCCCAAAGTTGTGCTATGCTTCAAATTGGGCTATTTTTAAAACCTTTCTCTGAGAGAATGAAAGCGTTTGTATCTGTACCTGTATTAAGCCTAAAAGCTTCATCCTTATGCTGAAAAGACTTTTGCTTTCTTAGGTCTGTTTCCCTGCAAACTATACCAACTGCTTTCTTTCCTAAAGTTGTCCTACCTCTAAAATTGGGACATGTCTAGCTGCTTTCTCTGAGAGAATGTATGCGTTTGTTTCTCTAAGCCCATTCGGCCTGTAAGTTGCAGACCTCTAATGAAAATTCTTGTGATTTCTGAGGAGTGCTTGACTGCAAACCACAGCCACAGTTTTCTTTCCCAAAGTTGTGCTATTGTGTACATCCCCATTTCTAGATGGTTTCTGTAATAGAATGAAAGCGTTTCTATCTGTACCTGTATTGGGCCTAAAAGTTTCATCCCTATGCTGGAAATACTTCTCCTTTCTTACGTCTGCTTCACTGCTAACGATACCAACTGCTTCCTTTCCTAAAGTTGTGCTAATACTTAAATTGGGACATGTCTATCTGCTTTCTCTCACAGAATGTATGCGTTTTTCTCTGTAAGCCCATTCGGCCTGTATGATTCACACTTACAGGGAAAATTCATCTGCTCTCTAAGGAGTGCTTGACTGTAAAATATACCCACAGTTTTCTTTCCCAAAGTTGTGCTATCGTGCAAATTGGGCCATTTATAGAAACTTTTTCTGAGAGAATGAAAGCGTTTATATCTGTAAGGGTATTCGATATAAAAGTCTATCACTTATACTGAAAATGCTTCTGCTTTCTTAGGTCTGTTTCACTACAAACTATGCACACTGCTTTCCTTCCTAAAGTTGTGCTATCCTTTACATTGGGCCATTTCTAGAAGCTTTCTCTGTGAGAATGAAAGCGTTTCTATCTGTACCTGTATTTGGCCTGAAAGTTTCATCCTTATGCTGAAAAGTCTTCTCCTTTCTTAGGTCTGTTTCACTAAAAACTATACCCACTGCATTCTTTCCTAAACTTGTGCTACTCCTTAACTTGGGACATGTCTAACTGCTTTCTCTGATATCATGTATGGGTTTATTTCTGTAAGCCTATTCGGCCTGTATGGTTCACAGTTAAAATGAAAATTCTTCTGTTTTCTAAGGAGTGCTTGCCCGCAAGCTATACCCACAGTTTTCTTTCATAAAGTTGTGCTATCCGGCAAATTGGCCATCTCTAAAAGATTTCTCTGAGCGAATGAAAACGTTTCTATCTGTACCTGTATTCGGCCTTAAAGTTTCATCCTTATGCAGAAAAGACTTCATCTTTCTTAGGTCTGTTTCCCTGCACACTATACCCACTGATTTCTTTCCTAAAGTTGTGCTATACCTTAACTTGGGACACTTCTAGCTGCTTTCTCTAAGAGAATGTATGCGTTTTTTTCTGTAAGACCATTTGGCCTGTAAGCTTCAGACTTATAATGAAAATTCTTCTGCTTTCTAGGAGTGCTTGACTGCAAACCATACCCACTGTTTTCTTTCCCAAAGTTGTGCTATCTTGTACATTGGGCCATTACTAGAAGCTTTCCCTGAGGGAATGAAAGCGTTTCTATCTGTACCTGTATTCGGCCTTAAAGTTTCATCCTTATGCAGAAAAGACTGCAGCTTTCTTAGGTCTGTTTCACTGCACACTATACCCACTTCCTTCTTTCCTAAAGTTGTGCTATCCCTTAACTTGGGACAAGCCTAGCTGCTTTCTGTGAGGGAAGTATGCGTTTGTTTCTCCAAGACCATTCGGCCTGTATGTTTAACACTTATAATGCAAATTCTTCTGCTTTCTAAGGAGTGATTGACTGCAAACTACAACCACTGCTTTCTTTCCTAAAGCTGTGCTACCCCTTAACTTGGGACATGTCTAGCTGCTTTCTCTGAGATAATGTATGCATTTGTTTCTCTAAGAACATTCGGCCTGGAAGTTTCAGACTTACAATGAAAATTCTTCTGTTTTCTAAAGAATGCTTGACTGCATACTACACACACAGTTTTCTTTCCCAAAGTTGTGCTATCGTGTACATTGGGCCATTTCTAGAAGCTTCCTCTGAGAGAATGAAAGCGTTTCTATCTGTCGCTGTATTCGGCCTAAAAGTTTCATCCTGATGCTGAATAGACTTCTTCTTTCTTAGGTCTGTTTCACTAAAACTGTACCCACTTCTTTCTTTCTTAAGGTTTTGCTATCACTTAACTTGGGACATGTCTAGATGCTTTCTCTGAGAGAATGCATGCCTTTTTTTCCTTAAGCCCATTTGGCCTGTAAGTTTCAGACTTACAATGAAAATTCTGCTGTTTTCTAAAGAGAGCTTGACTGCATACTACACACACAGTTTTCTTTCCCAAAGTTGTGCTATCCTGCAAATTCGGCCATATCTAGAAGCTGTCTCTGTGAGAAAGAAAGCGTTTCCATCTGTAAATGCGTTCGGCATAGATGTTTCATCCTTATGCTGAAAAGACTTCAGCTGTGTTAGGTCTGTTTCACTACAAACTGTACCCACTGCTTTCTTTCCTAAAGTTGCGCTATCCCTTAACTTGGGACATGTCTAACTGATCTCTCTCAGAGAATGCATGTGTTTGTTTCTGTAAGCCCATTCGGCCTGTAACTTTCACACTTATAATGAATGGTCTTCTGCTTTCTGAGGTGTGCTTGACTGCAAACTATACCCACAGTTTTCTTTCCCAAAGTTGTGCTATCCTGCAAATTAGGCCATTTAAAAAAGCTTTCTCTGAGGGAATGAAAGCTTTCTATCTGTACCTGTATTCGGCATAAAAGTTTCATCCTTATGCTGAATAGCCTTCTTCTTTCTTAGGTCTGTGTCACTAAAACTATACCCACTTCTTTCTTTCCTAAGGTTTTGCTATCCCTTAACTTGGGACATGTCTAGATGCTTTCTCTGAGAGAAGTTACGCCTTTGTTTCCTTAAGCCCATTTCGCCTGTAAGTTTCAGACTTACAATGAAAATTCTTCTGTTTTCTAAAGAGTGCTTGACTGCATACTATACACACACATTTTTCGTTCCCAAAGTTGTGCTATCGTGTACATTCGGCCATTTCTAGAAGCTTTCTCTGGGAGAATGAAACCGTTTCTATCTGTCCCTGTATTGGGCCTAAAAGATTTCATCCTTTTGCTGAAAAGACTTCTGCTTTCTTAGGTCTGTTTCACTGCAAACTATACCCACTGATTTCTTTCCTAAAGTTGTTCTATCCCTTAACTTGGGACACTTCTAGCTGCTTTCTTTCAGAAAATGTATGCGTTTTTATCTGTAAGACCATTCGGCCTGTAATCTTCAGACTTATAATGAAAATTCTTCTGCTTTCTAAGGAGTGCTTGACTGCAAACCATACCCACAGTGTTCTTTCCCAAAGTTTTGCTGTCGTGTACATTGGGCCATTTCAAGAAGCTTCCTCTGAGAGAATGAAATCGTTTCTATATGTTCCTGTACTGGGCCTAAAAGTTTCATCCCTATGCTGGAAAGACTTCTCCTTTCTTAGGTCTGATCTACTGCAAACCATACCCACTGCTTTCTTTCCTAAAGTTGTGCTACCTCTTAACCTGGACATGTCTAGCTGCTTTCTCTTCGAGAACGTATGCGTTTGTTTCTCTAAGCCCATTCAGCCTGTAAGTTTTACACTTATAATCACAATTCTTCTGCTCTCTAAGGAGTTCTTGACTGAAAACTATACCCACAGTTTTCTTTCCCAAAGTTGTGCTATCCTGTACATTGGGCCATTTCTGGAAGGTTTCTCTGAGAGAATGAAAGCGTTTCTATCTGTCCCTGTATTCGGCCTAAAAGCTTCATCATTACTGAAAAGACTTCTGCTTTCTTAGGTTTGTTTCACTACAAACTATACACACTTCTTTCTTTCATAAAGTTGTGCTATCCCTTAACTAGGGACATGTCTAACTGATCTCTCTCACAGAATGCATGCATTTGTTTCTGTAAGCCCACTCGGCCTGTGACTTTCACACTTATAATGAAAGATCTTCTGCTTTCTGAGATTTGCTTGACTGCCAACTATACGCACAGTTTTCTTTCCCAAAATTGTGCTATCCTGTAAATTCGGACATTTGTAAATGCTTTCTCTGAGAGAATGAAAGCGTTTCTTTCTTTACCTGTATTCGGCCTAAAAGCTTCATCATAATGCTGAAAAGACTTCTGCTTTCTTAGGTCTGTTTCACTGGAAACTATACCCACTTCTTTCTTTCCTAAAGTTGTGCTACCTCTTGACTTGGGATATGTCTAGCTGCTTTCTCTGAGAGAATATATGCGTAGGTTTCCCTAAGCCCATTTGGCCTATAGGTTTCACACTCATAATCAAAATTCTTCTGCTTTCTAAGGAGGGCTTGATGCCAAACTTTACCCACGGTTTTCTTTCCCAAAGTTGTGCTACCATGAACATTGGGCTATTTCTAGCTTTCTCTGAGAGAATGAAAGCTTTTCTATCTGTCCCTGTATTCAGCCTAAAAGCTTCCTCCTTTAGCCGAAAAGACTTCTGCTTTCTTAGGTCTGTTTGACTACATACTACACACACTTCCTTCTTTCCTAAAGTTGTGCTATTCCTTAAATTGGGACATGTCTAGCTGCTTTCTCTCGGAGAATGTATGCGTTTTTTTCTGTAAGCCCATTCAGCCTGTATGTTTCACACTTATAATGAAAATTCATCTGCTCTCTAAGGAGTGCTTGACTGCAAAATGTACTGATGGTTTTCTTTCCCAAAGTTGTGCTAGCCTGCAAATTGGGCCATTTCTAGAAGCTTTCTCTGAGAGAATGAAATCGTTTCTATCTGTACCTGTATTCGGCCTGAAAGTTTCATCCTTATGCTGAATAGACTTCTTCTTTCTTAGCTCTGTTTTACTAAAACTATACCCACCTCTTTCTTTCTTAAGGTTTTGCTCTCTGTTAACTTGGGACATGTCTAGGTGCTTTCTCTGAGAGAATGTATACCTTTGTTTCCTTAAGCCCATTTGGCCTGTAAGTTTTAGACTTACAATGAAAATTCTGCTGTTTTCTAAAGAGTGCTTGACTGCATACTACACACACAGTTTTCTTTCCCAAAGTTGTGCTATCCTGCAAATTCGGCCAGGTCTAGAAACTGTCTCTGTGTGAAAGAAGGTGTTTCCATCTGTAAATGCGTTCGGTCTAGATGTTTCATCCTTATGCTGAAAAGACTTCAGCTGTGTTAGGTCTGTTTCACTACAAAGTATACCCACTCCTCTCTTTCCTAAAGTTGCTCTTTCCCTTTTCTTGGGACATGTCTAACTGGTCTCTCTCAGAGAATGCATGTGTTTGTTTTCGTAAGCCCATTTGGCCTGTTACTTTCACACTTATAATGAATGGTTTTCTGCTTTCTGAGGTGTGCTTGACTGCAAACTATACCCACAGTGTTCTTTCCCAAAGTTTTGCTGCCGTGTACATTGGGCCATTTCTAGAGGCTTTCCCTGATAGAATAAAAGCGTTTATATCTGTAAGGGTATTCAACCTAAAAGGTTCACCCTTACACTGAAAAAATTTCTGCTTTCTTTGGTCTGTTTCACTACAAACTATACACACTGCTTTCTTTCGTAAACTTGTGCTATTCTTTAACTTGGGACATGTGTAGCTCCTTTTTCTGAGACAATGCATTCTTTTCTTTCTGTATCATGATTCGGCCTTTAAGCTTCATACTTACAGTGTAATACCTTCTGGTTTGTAAGCAGTGCTGGACTGCAAACTATCCCCACAGTTTTCTTTCCGAATATTGTGCGATCGTGCAAATTGGGCCACTTCTAGAGTCTTTCTCTGAGAGAATGAAAGCGTTTATATCTGGAAGTGTATTCGCCCTAAAAGTCTACTACTTATACTGAAAAGACTTCTGCTTTCTCAGGTCTGTATCAATACAAACTATACACACTGCTTTCTTTCTAAAGTTCTGGTATCCTTTAACTTGGGACTGGTGTAGCCACTTTTTCTGAAAGAATGCATGCTTTTCTTTCTGTAACACCGGTCGGACGTTAAGCTTCATAATTACAGTGAAAAGTCTTCTGCTTTCTAAGCAGTCTGGATTGCAAACTATCCCCCCACATTTATTTCCCAAAGTTGTGCGATCGTGCAAATGTGCCATTTCTAGACGCTTTCTCTGACAGAATGAAACCGTTTTTATCTGTAAGGGTATTCACCCTAAAAGTTTATTACTTACACTGAAAAGACCTCTGCTTTCTTAGTCTGTTTCACTACAAACTATACACACAGCTTTCTTTCCTAAAGTCGTGCTATCCTTTAACTTGGGACATGTTTGGCTGCTTTTTCTGTGAGATTGCATGCGTTTCCTTCTGTAACACCTTTCGACCCTTAACCTTCATCCTTACAGTGAAAACTCTTCTGCTTTCTAAGCAGTGCAGGACTGCAAACTATCTCCACAGTTTTCTTTCTGAAAGTAGTGCTATCGTGCAAATTGGGCCATTTCTAGAGGCTTTCTCTGAGCAAATGAAAGCGTTTATATCTGTAAGACTATTCGCCCTAAAAGTTTCATCTTTACAATGAAAAACGTCTGCTTTCTTAGGTCTGTTTCCCTACAAACTATGCACACTGCTTTCTTTCCTAAAGTTGTGCTATCCTTTCACTTGGGACATGCGTTGCTGCTTTTTCTGAGAGAATGCATGCGTTTCTTTCCGTATCACGATTCGGCCCTTAAGCATCATACTTAGAGTGGAAACAGTTCTGCTTTCTAAACAGTGCTGGACTTCAAACTATCCCCACAGTACTCTTTCCAAGAGTTGTGCTATAGTGCAAATTGGGCCATTTCTAGATGCTTTCTCTGAGAGAATGAAAGCATTTACATCTGTAAGGGCATTCCCCCTAAAAGTCTATTACTTACACTGAAAAGACTTCTGCTTTCTTAGGTCTGTTTCACTACAAACTATACACACTGCTTTCTTTCCTAAACTTGTGCTATCATTTAACTTGGGACTTGTGTAGCTGCTTTTTCTGAGAGAATTCATGCGTTTCTTTCTGTAACACCATTCGGCCCTTAAGCTTCATACTTTCAGTGAAAACACTTCTGCGTTCTAAGCAGTGCTGGACTGCAAACTGACCCCAAAGTTTCCTTTCCCAAATTTGTGCTGCAGTGCAAATTGGGCCATTTCTAGAGTGTTTCTCTGAGAGAATGAAGGCGTTTATATCTATCAGGGTATTTGACATAAAAGTTTCATCATCACACTGAAAAGGCTTCTGCTTCCTTAGGTCTGTTTCACCACAAACTATACACACTGCTTTCTTTCCTAAAGTTGTGCTATCCTTTAACTTGGGACATGTGTAGCTGCTTTTTTGAGAGAATGCATGCATTTCTTTCTGGATCACGATTCGGCCTTTAAGCTTCATACTTAGAGGGAAAACAGTTCTGCTTTCTAAAGAGTGCTGGACTTCAAACTATTCACGCGGTTTTCTTTCCAAAAGTTGTGCGATCGTGCAAATTGTGGCATTTCTAGAGGGTTTCTATGAGACAATGAAAGGCTTTATATCTGTAAGTGTATTCGCCCTAAAAGTCTATTACTTATACTGAAAAGACTTCTGCTTTCTCAGGGCTGTATACGTACAAATTATACACACTGCTTTCTTTCCTAAAGTTCTGCTAACCTTTAACTTGGGATTGTTGTAGCTGCTTTTTCTGAGAGACTGCATGCATTTCTTTCTGTAACACCATTCTGCCCTGAAGCTTCATACTTACAGTGAAAACTCTTCTGCTTTCTAAGCAGTCTGGATTGCGAAATATCCCCCCAGATTTCTTTCCCAAATTTGTGCGATCGTGAAAATGGGCCATTTCTAGAGGCTTTTTCTGAGAGAACAAAAACGTTTATATCTGTAAGTTTATTCGCCCTAAAAGTCTATTACTCATACTGAAAACAATTCTGCTTTCTTAGATCTGTTTCAGTACGAACTGTACACACTGCTTTCCTTCCTAAAGTTGTGCTACCATTTCACTTGGGACACGTGTAGCTGCTTTTTCTGAGAGAACGTATGTATTTCTTTCTGTATCACGATTCACCCCTTAAGCTTCATACGTACAGTGAAAATCTTCTGCTTTCTAAGCGGTGCTGGACTGCAAACCATCCCCACAGTTTTCTCTCCCAAAGTGGTGCTATCATGCAAATTGGGCAATTTCTAGAGACTTTCTCAGAGAGAAGGAAAGCGTTTACATTTGTGACGGTATTCGCATTCAAAGTCTATTACTTATAATGAAAAGAATTCTGCTTTCTTAGGTCTGTTTCACTACAAACTGTACACACTGCTTTCTTTCCTAAAGTTGTGGTGTCCTTCCTCTTGTTACATGTGTAGCTCCTTTTTCTGACAGAATGCATGCGTTTCTTTCCCTATCACGATTCGGCCCTTAAGCTTCATATTTACAGTGAAAAGTCTTCTGTTTTCTAAGCGGTGCCGGACTGCCAACTAACCCCACGGTTTTCTCTCCCAAAGTTGTGCTATCGTGCAAGTTGTGCCATTTCCAGAGGCTTTCCCTGAGAGAATGAAAGCGTTTATATCTGTAACGGTATTCGCCTTCAAAGTCTATTACTCACAATGAAAAGAATGCTGCTTTCTTAGGTCTCTTTAACTACAAACTGTACGCACTGCCTTCTTTCCTAAAG
>RJWJ010006157.1:0-63912 GCA_004363605.1 Indri indri
CCCCCAGAACCCCCCTCATTCAGATGAGGGTAGATCTCACCCTATTCCCTGGTCTTGAACTTTGTGAAAGAAAATAATATTCCCTGTGCAGTTTCTCTCTCCTGTCAAGTTTCCAGTCTGCGAGGAATTTAATGAGCCACATGATTCCCAGGCTAAGCAATTTTTAAAAACTGAAATATTACTTTAGACAGTCCCAATTTATTTTCCTCCAGATTCCAATCGTTTTAACCCCATCAAGCATGGTTTTAAGCAGCACCATCTGGTTCTCTAACCATCCTTGCGTGACCTGGGCTTGCTTCTGAATTGGTTTGTAAATTGGAAGCATTAGGGAGTCTTAGTAAAGATGCATGAATCACGGCTCAGGATACATTTATAATTGTCTGTGTTCATGAAGTCATTCTGAGAGCCGCAGGGCTGGAGGATATTTCAGAAAAAATGAACCTTGAATAGTAGGATGAACCTGCAGAAGTGCTGAAAATCTTTAGTTGTTTACGTAGTTTTAATTGGACACTTATCTTAATTGTTATTACAGGGTTATCAATTTCAGCAGTTTTAATATGACAGCCCTAAAATGGTTCCCTTTGAATTAGGAAGAATACTCTATTCTCTCATATGATCCCAAAGGGCCTTAGAAACCAATCTGAGCTGTCAGCTTGGGGTTGGGAGAAAAATGACAGAGTGGTTTGGGTGACTCATTGAAGGTCACTTAGAAGTGTTGGGGAGAGGATGCCGAGTAATGTAAAACGACATTACAGATTGTTAAATAATGTGCCAGAACTGTGTCATCTTCAAAGTCTCACCCTGGAGGTGACACACACATAATTCAAATGAAAACCTTCCTGGAAATCCCACCTGGGAACTGTAGTCCCAGTCTCTGGCAAACTCTTACGAACATCTTCAATGGTGATAAACCATTTGTTAGAAAGGGAGTTTGGTTTTTAGAACTACCGAAAGTCATTCTGAGCCAAGTTGTGCAAATACAGTGATTGATCAAGTCATATGAAGACAAAGAAATGAATATATATGTAGCAAACTGCTTTTCTTGAGTGGTTTATAAACCAATTTGAAAGCAATTATCACAGAAGAGTTTGTTTATTAATACCTCTCCTTATTCCAGAAAGGATTTGATAGTTTTGTAGGAGACTAAGAAATGTTTTAAAAGGCTTGAGGAATGTTGGTATTATTAGATGCATAGAACATTCTAAAGTGATTCCTTGAAGGATAATATTCTAGTATATTTGTTAGAAAATAATTTATTATTATTGCCTTAATATTGCTCCCCTCCTCTCCCTTCTCCACACCCAATGTTGGTTTTGTGGACAATGCAGGTGGGACATGTGGCTTTTGGTGCTTATCTTCCAAGAAGGCACAGAATGGGGTGATGTATGAAGGGGGCATTCCCAGTCAAGGGAGTTCCAGGGAGCAGGTAAAGTTGAGGCAAGGGACCCCCAGGGGCTGATCTCCTCTGTCCTTCCCTACCCCTAGCTCCAGCTGTAGTGAAGTTCTGAGTTTGGCTGCTGTCTTTTTGTTGCTGGTGATGATGGTGGTGGTGATGGTGATGTCAATGATGATGGTGGTGGTGATGATGTTGGTGATGCTGGTGGTGATGGTGATGTTGGTGATGGTGGTCATGGTGGTGGTGATGTTGGTGGTGGTGATGTTGGTGATGGTGATGATGGCGATAGTGATTGTGATAATTGACACTCACCAAGTCCTCACTCTGTCCCTGTGGTGCACAAGGCACCATGTTAAGAGTCTTACTTATAATCTCTTATTCAACTTTCACTGCAACCAAGAGTAGACTCTGTTATTATCCCCAGTTAACAGATAATGAACACTGAGGGGTGGGGAAAGTTGCATAACCCACTTACCAGCCACACAACTAGTTACTATGGAATGGACAAATACTGCAAGCTAAGGATTATTAGACCCACTTTACAACTGAAGCTTGTGAAAGTGGAAACTCAGCAAATTCGAATAACTTGTCCATGGGCACAGAGCAAGTGAGGGGCAGAGCCAACCTTCAGACAAGTCACACACTGTCAGCTAAGTGGTGCTGTGCCGTGGCTGCTGGCTCTGAGCTGGGTGGGGGAGACGTTGCCCAGTGGGCAGGAAGGCAGTCCCACTGCGTGGTTGTCCCACCTCCCTCACTGAATTTAGGTCCCTCCCTACAAACCACAGTTTCTACCATTGAGGATGATAATGACCCTATCCTGGGATCCTCCACTATGGGAGTATGTGGACTCTTCTGTCATTAGACTGTGCTACTGAGTAATGAGCCCTCAAAGATGTTCATCCCTGAATCCCTAGAACCTGGGAATATGTTATCTTACCTGCTGCCTTAGTCAGCTTGGGCTACTATAACAAAATACCACAGATCAAATGGCTTAAATGACAGTCACTTATTTCTTCGGAACCTGGGCTGCTGGTGAGGGCCCTCTTCCTGCCTTGCAAACAACTGCCTTGCTGCTGTCTCCTCACATGGCAGAGAGAGAGAACTCTGGTCTCTTCCTCTTATTGTAAAGACACTAATCCCAGCTTGAGGGCTCTGCTCTTAAAACCTCATCTGAACCTAATGACCTTCCAAAGGCTCCAGCTCTAAATACCATCACAGTGGGGTTTAGGGCGGCCACATATAAATTTTGGCAGGATGCAAACACTTGGACCACACCTGGGTGGGGACCACACCATGTCCCAGGAGCACAATCAAAAGCTCTGGCCTAAACCGGTGGTTCTCAACCGGGGACGGTTTTGTTCCCCAGGAGATATTTGCCAGTGTCTGAAGACATTTTGGGTTGGGGGTGAGATAGAGTAGCATGCCGCTGGCATATAGTGGGTAGAGGCCAGGAATGCAGCTAAATGTCCTACCATGCTCAGCACAGCCCCCACAGCGGAGAATGATCCAGCCCCAAATGTCATTGTCAATAGGAATGAATTTGAGACGTGCTTACAGGCTGGGCGGGGCGCAGTGGCTCATGCCTGTAATCCTAGCACTCTGGGAGGCTGTAGCCGGAGGATCACTTGAGGTCAGGAGTGTGAGACCAGTCTGAGCAAGAGCAAGACCCCCTGTCTCCTAAATATAGAAAAAAATAGCCCAGTGTGCTGGCACGCGCCTGTAGTCCCAGCTACTCGGGAGGCTGAGGCAGGAGGATCTCTTGAGCCCAGGAGTTGGAGGTTACAGTGAGCTATGATGATGCCACTGCACTCTAGCCTGGGTGGCAGAGTGAGACTCTGTCTCAAAAAGAAAAAAGAAATGCCTGTCGGCTGCTGGGAAGAGATGAGTTGAAGCTCTTGCTTTAGCTTGGGTTCCTGTGCTTTCAGAATGTCTTCAGATGTTCTGTCATTATACTCCATGCAGTGAACCTGGGCTTTGTTCTCCTGTGAAAGGAACCATTGTCTCCAGCCCCAGGCACTCCCAGGATCTGTCCCCAGGCTGGCTGTCTCCCTCTCTCTTCTCCTGCTCATCGCCGCTCCGCCCTCGGCCTAATTTCCTGTTTCGTTTAAAAAGTCGAGGGCGTCAAATGCCCTCCTCTGCCCCCTTCGCCACTTCTTTGCACCTGCACCCCTTAGGTCTGGAACACCTGGGAGGTCACATGGGCAGAGCCTGTTTCCACAGGGAAATTCCCACAATCCCCCGACTCATGTTCCCTCAGAGCTCCTGAGGATGGACCCGGCTTCCCCGAGCTCTCCTGGGCTGGGCGGCCGCGGGCTCCCGCTCTCTGCCTCCCTCCCCTTCGCCTCATGTTCTTGACCCTCCCTCCCTCCCCCGGTGGCCCAGCTCCTTCCTGGAGGGAGGGTTTGATCTTTGAGGCCTTGGACGTTCATTACTGCTCATCGCTAGGCTTGTTCAGAGTGGAGCGTCTCAGAGACAAGCGCTCCTCTTGCCAACGCCAACTGCCTCTTGCAGGAAGATGGGGCGGCATTAGTGTTAACAAGCCCGGTCTCTTCCTCCAGCCTCACCGAGGGCCTTCCAGCTCCACAAGTGGGGGTGGAGAGCGAGGGTGAGAGAAATCCTACCCTCCCCTCCTCCCTGCCCTCCACACCCAGGTCTCTGGTGCTCTTTGTTCAGACCCTGCTGTGGAGGACCCCTCCCCAGAGACACCTGTGTTCTCACGCCCCCCTTGCTGGCTCCCTGCAGACCCCACTCCCTGGGACAGCTGATGTCAGGCGTTCGCTCTGCTGGGGGTTCTGGGCCGAGCTGGTTTTATTAGGATTTGGGGGGAGCCCACTTCTGTGGCCCACCCCCCCCAACAGGCCTTTAGAGGTTTGCTCATAGGCCCTGCTGAAGCAGAGTGTCCTGGGTGACCTTGTGCCTCTGCCCTGGTTGAACCCATTGAGCCCCTGACCAAAGGCCACCCATAGGCTGCCTGGGGCTTCCGTGGGACTGGAAGACCCCATCAGAAGCCCTTTTATGAGAGCGGTTAGTAGACGCAGAAGGGTCCTGAAATAGAGGCAGAGACTCTGAGGAAGGGGAAGGCGTCAGGGTGGGAAGAGCAGAGTCTCCACATGGCAGGGGCTCAGCCAACGTTAGCTGCTGAGGGCAGTGAGACTGTGTCACGGACCTGCTGAACCCACAAGGACATGTGACTCGGGAGCACTTGAAATGTGGCTGAATTGAGATATATTCTACATGTAAAATACACACTGGATTTGAGACTTCCATATCAGAAAAATATACATATATGTATAAAACATCTCATTAATAATTTTAAAATATTGATTACATTTTGAAATGATCATCTTTTGGATCTGTTGGGTTAAAATATATTACTAAAATTAATTTCCCCCATTTCTTTTTACCTTTATAATGTGGTTTCTGGAACATTCAAAATTACATGTGTGGCTAGTGTTCTATTTCGATTGGACGGTGCTGGTTTACACATTCTCTCTTTTCTTTTTTTCTGTTTTTTGGCTTTTTTTTTTTTTTTTTTTTTTTTTTTTTTTTTTTTTTTTTTTTTTTTTTTTTTTGAGATAGAGTCTCACTCTGTCACCTTAGACTAAAGCCCAGTGGTGTCATCATGGCTCACAGCAACCTTAAATTCCTGGGCTGGAGTGATCCACCTGCCTCAGCCTCTCAAGTAGCCGGGACTATAGGCATGCGCCATCGTGTCTGGCTCATTTTTCTATTTTTTGTAGAGGTGGGGTCGTGCTCTGGCTCAGGCTGGTCTCGAACTCCTGGCCTCAAGCAATCCTACCTCCTCGGCCTCCCAGAGTGCTGGGATTACAGGAATGAGCCACTGCATCCGGCCTCACATTCTCTCTTTTCTTACCCCCAACGTACGGATAAGGAAACTGAGGCTTAGAGGGGTTAAGGCATTTGCTCAAGGTCAGCAGTTAGAGAGATACAGAGCCAGGGTGTAACCCAAGTCTGCTTGACTCCAGCACCCGTTCCTTGCTCCCACCGCCGATGCTGCCTTCTCCCTAATCACCTTTGCGTCCTTTGACAAGTCAGATGTGGCTGCAAAGGTAGAAACTTGGAGAAGCTAAAAAATGTTCCCGAGGTGGCATTAGGGAGTAACAACCACAGCCAGGATTTGAAGGCCAGTTTTCTCAGCTGCAAACCCTTCCTTGCAGGGTGGCTGTGAGTAGACAGCAACACAATGTGTGGGGCGCAGTGCGCAGGAGAAGGCATGATTGCTCCCGGGGCCCAGTGGCGTCCTCCTTCAAGAGCCAGGTGGAGGGGCTGGGGTAGAGTAGCCAGGAGCTTCTGAGTTGAAAGCAGTTCCTTCATCTTTTTGGGAAATACGACTCATTAAAAGCAACTGGATGCTCCCATTACATTCACATTATATAGCAAGAAGGCAAGATGCTTGGTACATCCCGTAATAGGATGTTTGGGATTGAAATGAGCTTCTTTCCTACATGAATGATGGATGACGGTGAAGGCTGGGTGCCACTGGGAGCCTTTGAAATGCGTCAGGATATTGGCTACTGACCACTCTTGATGGTGTCCCTGACACTGCAGCAAGCACTTGATGGGTGCAGTCAGCCCTCCATGTCTGTGGGTTCCACATCTGTGGATTCAGCCACCAGTGGATGGAAAATATTCAGGAAAAAAAAATTCCACAAAGTTCTAGAAAGCCAAACTTGTGTCCTACGCTGAATCTATGCAAACCAAGTGTGTGTAGGCACCGTATTAGGTATTGTCAGTAATCTAGAGATGATTTAGAGTCTACCGGAGGATGTGCATAGGTTACATGCAAATACTGCACCACGTCACATCGGGGACTGGAACATCCGGGGATTGTGGTATCTGAAGGGGGTCCTGGAGCTAGTCCCCCACAGATACACCAAGGGACAATTATTATTATGCCATTTCATCTCTACAGCAGCTACTTCATGAGGTAGTAGTTGTCATTCTCATTTTACAGAAGAGGAAACTGAGACTTAGGGAGATAAGTAATTTGCCCAGGTCACACAATTAGCAGCAGATAAAGCCAGGGCTTGAGCTGGAGTCTGTCTCGAGCTGATGAACACCACAAAGCATGGAAGCAACTTTCTCCACGACAGTGTAAGCCCCTTGCTAGGAGGTCAGCTCCACAAGGGCAGAGATGTTTGTTTTGTCCGTTGTTCCTTCCCCATTGTTTAGAGCAGTGTCTGCCACAAAGCGGGTTCTAGGTGCATAGTTATTAAATGAATGATATCATAAGAGCAGATATTACAGAGAACTTTGCACTTGCCTGGCACTTACATAAATAGCCTGTGAGATGGGTATGATTGTACTCAAGTTGCAGATGAAGAAACTGAGGCCCAGAGTCATTGACTGGTGGGTCAAGCATGAGACCTGGACGCTGAGGCCCCAAATCCCACATCCATAGCCACTCCCTTCTCTTGCCTCCTTCAAGGGCTGACCTGGCTTCCATAGTGCCTACATATGCCACCCCTTTTCTTCTTCTCTTTTGTTCTTTATTTTAAATCTGTTTTGAATAGGTAGCACCTGCTGATGGGTTAAATTGGTAAGATTTCAAACAATATAGTGACTAGCGATGCACCAATGCCAGTTTCTTGGTAATGTTAACAATGGAGGGAATTGGGTGAAGGATATGGGGAGCTCTCTGTACTCTCTTTGCAACTTTTCTATAAGTTATTCCAAAATAAAAAGCGTATTTAAAAATTCTAACAAGAGGCCAGACAAGGTGGCTCACACCTGTAATCCCAGCACTTTGGGAGGCCGAGGTGGGAGGATCACTTGAGGCCAGGAGTTCAAGGCCAGCCTGCACAACATAGCAAGACCCCGTCTCTACAAAAGTTAAAAAAAAAAAAAAATTAGCCAGGCATGGTGGTGCACACTTGTAGTCCCAGCTACCTGGGAGGCTGAGGCAGGAGGATCACTTGAGCCCAGGAGTTTGAGGTTGCAGTGAGCTATGATTATGCCACTGCACTCTAGCCAGGGTGATGGAGTGAGACCATGTGTCAAAAGGAAAAAACATTCTAACAGGACAAAGGGACATAGGAGGTGGAAATTGATTCTCCCCAACACTGATCCCCACGGCCCTAGTGTCCTCCCCTAAATGCAACCACTGTGGCCCTTCTCTGGGAGGATATTCCAAGGACTGAAATGAATAGGTCTACCTTCATTTAATTGCTTCTATTATATGAGCTGCGTTGAAATAATTACTCAAAATGGTTGATTCATCTTTAGGTAAGAGACTTGACCCATGGCTGAGAATTTTCCTTCAGGCTTGAGTTCTCACGTAATTTCCAGCGAGAACTCGAGCTTGGGCCCACTGCTGTTGGTCGAGGGACCCTCAACTACATCCTGCCAAGTCATTCCATCCTATCCAACGTGGATATGACGCTGGCCCAAATGACCTCTAAGAGCCTTCCAACTCTAAGAGCTGGAGTTTCATTCTACAGTAGCTTTCCAGGGGTGGGATAGGTGCCCCCATGGTACTCGATGCTTCTAGCATCTAAGACCAGTGAATGACATTGCAGAAAAGCCATTCTCTTTTTCCCAGTGATCAACCTTTCAGATTACCTAAAAACGAAAGCCTCAATTTAATGCCAGTTTGCCTTGAACACCTCTAGTGTTTGCTAATGCACCTTGTTAAGACAAAAAAGTCAGCTTCAATCTGAACCTTGAGCAGGCCACAGTATTTAGCCAGAGTTTAATAACGTTGCTTTGTCTTCATCAGTTTTATCTTTATGGATATTTTTTGAATTATGCCAAGTGACAATGACTTATTATTTATGGATGTGATATGATATTTCCTTTAAGGAGTTTGAGTAAAAAAAGTCAATGTGAAGAAATACTGCATACGCAATGGTGTCCACAACACGTGGCTGTGGTGAATTCGATACAGTGTTTGGGGTTTGGGGAACACTATTCGGTAGCCCTTTTGGACCTTAGAGCATGGGCTTTGGAATCAGATAGGTCTGGGTTTGAGTCCTGGCTCTGCCACTCATTGGTTGAGTGCCCTTGGCCAATCATATATGACCTCTCTAAGCCTCACTTTATTAATCTAGAAAGAGCAGTTGATAAGAGCTAGTTTGCGGCTCACAGCAAATGCTTATATGAGTGAGCGCTGGGGCGTACACCAGATGCTGTTAGGAAGCAGAAGCAAACACAAAGATTGGGCAGGACATCCTGGGCTTCAGCTCCTACCGCAGCCCACGGTTCGAATAGACAGAATAGGGAAGGCTTCTCTTTGGTCCCCAGCAGTTTGACCCTCCCACCCCCTAATTAAACTAGAAGCTTCTAGGAGGTTGCCAGCCCTCATCCATTGTCACCTCCACCATTCCGGTCCCTGGGTAGCTTTAAATTTCCAAGATAAATGATTAAACCTGCTGGCGTGTCCCCATCCTGCCAGAGTGCTCAGTTCTCGTTTGCTGCTGCTGCTCGTGAAGCTCGTGTCTCCCTGGGGTGGCATGTGGGGATAGGAAGATGGATTTAGCTGCCTCTTCCCCCAGAAGTGACTCAGCTCCTGGAAGCTCAGTGACAGCGATGGCAGTGGGAGCCCTGGGGACTTCTGTGCCTTGATGCTTGGCTGTCCCCACACAGCAAACGGGCTGTGCTGCGAAATGTTTAGTAGAGCTTTCCAGCGCCCGTCTTCTCCAGCCAGCCGGAAACATCCCTCCCGTCTCCTCCTGTGACTTGTCCTCATGGAAACAGCTGGTGGAGAAAGGAACATCCTATCGTGCTATAATAGCTTCTATCTCGCAAGTTCAGACCGGAAAGAAACCGACCGTACGTAATCTTCATCTATTCATGTCCCGTGCCAACATTTTCTTTTTTTTTTTGAAACAGAGTCTCACTCTGTCTCCTGGGCTAGAGTGCCATGGCATTATCATAGCTCACTGCAACCTCCAACTCGTGGGCTCCAGCGATCCTCCTGCCTCAGCCTCCTGAGTAGCTGGGACTACAGGCCTGCACCACTGTGCCAGGCTAATTTTTTTGTATTTTCTTTATTTTTTTTTGAAACAGAGTCTCACTCTGTCGCCTGGCCTAGAGTGCCGTGGCGTTATCATAGCTCACAGCAACCTCAGACTCCTGGGCCCAAGCGATCCTCCTGCCTCAGCCTCCTGGGTAGCTGGGACTACAGGCATGCACCACCATGCCTAGCTAATTTTTTCTATATTTTTAGTTGTCCAGCTAATTTCTTTCTATTTTTAGTAGAGACGGGGTCTCGCTCTTGCTCAGGCTGGAATTTTTTCTATTTTTAATAGAGATGCAGTCTAGCTTTTGCTCAGGCTGGTCTCAAATTCCTAAGCTGAAGCAATCCTCCCACCTCAGCCTCCCAGAGTGCTAGGGTTACAGGTGTGAGCCACTGCGCCCGGCCTGTGCCAGCACTTTCAGTCTGGTCTGAAGACCTCCTTCATGAAGGTGCCTGGATGCCATCCCCCAACTTGGGTTATCCTAGTCTCCTCCTGGGGGAGAGGCAGGGAATTGCTTTTTAAACAACCCGTCCAGATAATCACCACGCCCGCTAACGCTTTAGAGTAGCTACTCTTCAAGTACCTAAAGCAATACAGTGTACCCTATTGTTATGATGCCGATGGTACTTCTTAAGTAGGAAGGTAGTTCTTACATGAGTATCACTGATGACAACAAGAGCTTCCGAGTAGGACAGATCTCCTTTTAAATCTCTGCCCCATCACTTACTCCTTTTCCTGAGCCTTGATTTCCTCATCTGTGAAATGGGGTAACAGCACTGCCCATTCAGGATTGTTTTGAGAATCAAATATGGTAATGCACAGATTCTGGTGTTAATGGGGAAAAAAACATCCATACTCTGTAAAATAATTTAAAGAGGTTTATTCTGAGCCAAATGCATGTGGCTGCCAGCCTGGAGCACATGGCCTCAAGTCCTGAGAAAATGTGCTTGAGGTGGCCGCGTTAGAGTTTGGTTTTATGCATTCATGAAGACAGGAATTACATGTAAAATCGTAAATCAGTACGTGGAAGGTGCGCATTGGTTTGGCCCGAAAAGGCAGGGCATGTCAAAGGGGAGTACTTCACTTGTAATTGGTTAAGGAAGTGAAGCTTTGTCTAAAGGCTTGTAATTGGTTAAGGAAGTGAAGCTTTGTCTAAAGGCTCGGAATGTTTTAAGAAGGAAATCTGTTAATCAGAGATAAGCCACTGGACACATACTGGCTCAGGTGATCTCTTAAGCAAATTGTTGGCCTGCAGGTGATTTACACTTCGCTCTGAGTGGCCTTAGGTCCTGTTAACAATTTAGTGCCTTATTGTTGGCAGTGTGTCCGATCTCCTTTCCCTTTGTGGCCGGGAACTCAGCTTTAAAGTTTTTCTGGGGTCCCCTTGGCCACGAGCAGGGGGATCTGTTCAGTTGGCGGAGGTTTACGATTTTATTTTAGTTCACATTGGCATGTGATAAATGCTCGCTAAAGGTTAGCTGTTATTGTTCCTGGGTAAACCTGGGTTTCTTAACCTGAACTTTTTCTGTAAAGGGCCAGGTGGGAAACATTTGAGGCTTTGTGAGCTATGTGGTCTCTGTTGCAGCTACTCAATTCTGCTGTTGGAGCACAAAAGCAGCCACGAATAATACATAAATAAATGGGCGTGACTAATGTTCCAATAGAATTTTACTGACAACATCAGGCATCAGGCTGGATTTGGCCAACTGGCGGTGCTCGGTCAACCCCTGGCGTAGGGTGCTGTGAAGATTAAATGAGGTGAGGCTCGCATGAGCCTAGCACAGTGCCTGGCACAGAGTGCTCGCTATGAGAAAGGATTCTGTTTCCTATCCGATTTGCAGTTTAGACTTTGTTCCTTTCTCTCTCGGAAGGAAAGCATCTTTCAACAGTTAGCCCTATTCTCTGCCCCAAATCAAAGCTAAACTTTCATCTTGGCACCTGGTGCCTGACAGCCGCCACCTCCGTCCTCCCCCGGGGATGGCGGTAAAATGCCAGTTCTCGATTAATTTTCTTTGTCCCACGCCTCGCCCCAGGGTGTGTTGCCATTTTCAGCATCTGTCCCATGGAAATCGGGTTGCCCATCTGAACCGCGATGTGAAAAATGAGGATGCTCATGGTGTGGGGTGGTTAACTGTGCACTTGCACATCCACAGATGCATTTAACTCTCACAAGGAGGCTGTAAAATGTGGTTAAGGGCATGTGGTTTTGGGGGGTGGAGGAGGGATAGAGAGAGAAAAAGAGAGAGAGCTGGGTTTTCTGCAACATTCTGGTTGTGCGATATTGGGCAAGTCACTTTCCTACTCTAAGCCTCAGATTTGTCATCCATAAAATGGGATTAAACGAGATAATTCACATAGAGCCTCCAGCACATGGCAACTGTCGAACCCCGTTGTGCAGACATGGAAAGTGATGCTAAGAGGTAAAGAGACTCATTCGAGGTCTTGCAGCAGATGACTGGCCTCAAAGGAGGATCTCTGACTCTGGCCCCCAGCTGGCTTTTGCCAGACCCCCGTTCCGCCATGTGCTTCCCCCACTCCCTGGCTGCTTCCTGGGATACCTGCTGTTTCCAAGGCCGTGCTCCGTGTGCCCAAACTAAAGGCCCTGGAGACAGTGACAGTGCTGTCAGGGAGCTTGCAATCTGGTGGCCATCCGTCCTTGTGGTGGGTTACTGGCCTCCTAAAATTCATGTCCTTCTAGAATGTGAGAATGTGACCTTATTTGGAAATAGGGTCTTTGCAGGGGTAATTAAGGATCCAGATGAGATTACGCTGGAGTAGGGTGGGCCATACATCGAATGAGACAGAAAAGGACACGCAGAGTCCCCAGGAGGAAGGGCACATGAAAACAGAGGCAGAGGTTGGAATGATGCTACTGCTAGCCAAGGAGCCACCAGGAGCTGGAAGAGACAAAGAAGTATCCTTTCCTGGAGCCCTTGGAGAGAGCATGGCCCTGCCAACACCTTGATTCTGGACTTGTGGTCTCCTGGACCACAAGAGACTAAATCCCTGTGGTTTTAAGCCTCCCTGGTCGTGGTGATTTGTTATGGCACCACCCTGGCTCTGAGATGTGAACGAACGGCGAGTGTGGACTTGGAACACCTGCATGGACCAGGGGCAGCTGGGATGGGACAAAGAGCGTGGATCTGGAGCCAGACATGGGCTCAGCCCTTTCCCTGGCCAGCTGCAAGCCTTTGTTTCCTTATGTGTACGAATGGGAACATACCGACCCTGCTGGCTTGCGGTCAGGATTAAAAGAGAAGGCGGGGCAGAGCAGGTGCCCTGGCGGTGACAAGGGCAGTTGTAACCATATATAGAGCACGGCATGCCTCGGTTCGTTCACGCCTCGCAGCTGCCCTGCGGGCTGGGCTCTCTTGTCCTCGTGCTACAGAGGAGAAACCGAGCCCCTGAGAGGGCAACAAACTCTCCAAGGCCATATGGCTAGTGAGGGCCGTGCTGGGACTTGAACCCAGGCCGTCTGACATCAGGCCGCCCTCACCCCCCAGCCCCGGGTCACCGCAACCCTCAATTGCTCTGTGCCCAGAGTCCACGAAGCTGCTCCTTTAGCCTGGTTGGATCCCGGCACACAGTGACGCTCAATATGTATGAATATCTTAATTCTATCCCTCCTTTCTCAAGCCCAGCCTTATTGCTCCAATCCCAGGAGCCATCTTGGCATGGTGTTAGGGGCGATAGGACCCCAAATCTGATCCTAGGGGCCTTGAAGCTTAACCTGATGACCCCGCGGAGACCTTTACCCAGCACGTCACGTGGAAAATTTCCTGCAACTCCTGTAGACAGCTGCAGCCTGAGACGGCTCCTCTGACCTTCTCCCTCCTTCTCTTTCTGACACTCCTCCCCCCTTCCGCCGCATCCCCCTGTTCACCCCGAAGGCCGGAGAGTCCTCGGGGCCTGCCAGCCTTAGAAGGCAGGGAGCAGACGACTGGGGGTCTCTCCAGTTTCACGTTTTCCCCGTTCACCCACCTCCCTCCTTGCCCTTCTGCTTACACCGTTGTTCAGTGCCCCCTCCCCAGCTCCGCAGCAAGTTCTGCTCTGTGTTCTGTGCTCATCCACGCTGTGAAACCTTGGAGCTCTCCGAAAATATAAAAGTAGCAGACATTGCTCCGAGACGCCGAACAGAAAGGGAGGAAATTTCTTCTCCCCAACTACTTCCTTGGCCTTTTCCATTGCCTGTGTCATTTCTCTTCCAAATTGGGAATTGTCTCAGAGAGAACGAAGGGAGGCCAGTCCTTGCGATGGAGAATTGTCTTCCTCCTGACTCCTCAGAAAAATGAGGAGGAGTTTTGATGGGTGGAGGGGAGATAGGTCATTTTGCCACATGGAACAGATGTGTTAGGGGGTAGGTGATGGAAGGGTGTGCCAACTTGCTGAAAATCTAACATCTGGAGAGCTCAGGGCCGGGAGAGCCCCACAGATGGACAGACATGGCGGGCGGGCTCCTGGGAGCCCAACTTCAGGGAAGTCTGCAGGTCACAGTGCCCTAAGCCCTGTGCAGCTGTGCGGGGCTGGGGCCCCAGGTCACAGGCCAGAGACAGGCAGGTGGACAGGGCAACTTTCCAAAGACAACGCCTGGCAACACAACTGAGGTGCGGGGTGGGGCCTGACCTTGGGTGTGTGTGTGCAAAGAGTTAGAACATACAGTGATGGGACACTGGTCTCGGAGGAAAGCAAGACTATCTCCTCCCCCAGGACTCCCCCACTACCTGTAAACAGCCTTGAATATTGCATCCCTTAAAACCCAGCCATTCACTCTGGTAGTGTAGCCTAAAGGAACCTCTTAGATTGTGCAGAGATTTAGCTTTGAAAAGGCTCATCTCAGGGCTGTTTATAGTGGGGAAAAGTGGGAAACAACCTAAATGTCTGCGGATTGACTAAGTGTTCGTGATACAGCCACAAATAGAAAGCTACCTACCCTTCAGCGCTGCTGCTCAGGAAGAACATCCAAGGACAGGCAAAAGTGAGAAAAGCAAGTAAGAAAATGGTGCGACCTTAACTTCATATTATAAAAATGAGACCTATATAATGGTGGGTATGTGTATATGTATATAATGGTATATATGTGTGTATATACACATGCATATATTAACATTTTTAACTATTGACATTTGTGTACATTTTTTGTCTTAAAATATGCATGTCTGTGTATAATATTATACATATAAATGATACATATTTCCGTGTATATGCATACAACACATATAACATATAATCATACAAACTATCATATACACACTGGAAGAATATGTACCAAAATGATAATGGTAATGTATGTGGTACTATGTATATACAGACATATACACACATACATATATGCATACCATTATGAAAATTTCTGTGTTGAAGCCCTAAACCCCAGCATGGCTGTATTTGGAGATGGGGCCTCTAAGGAAATTTTGGCCTTACAGTCATAGGCCTATTGGAGATTTTCTGCCCTTTCAGTTCAACATTTCAGAGCAGCGTCTGCTTCTTTTATATTTTCAGAGAGTTCCGAGATTTCACAACATAGACGAGTGTGGAAGATAGATAGTGTTGAGTTGGCGAGGGCGGCGTGGAACAGCTGTGCAAATGGGAGGGAGAGAGGGGAGGCGGGCAAATAGGGAAAATGTGGAATTGGGGACAGTCCTTGTATTAATAAGAAGAGATACCAGAGAGCTTGCACCCCACATCCCACCCCGCCCTCCCCGACACATAAGAAGAAGCCGTGTGAGCACATTGCAGGAAGGCAGCTGTCCGCAGGCTGGGGAGAGAGCCCTCGCCAGACACTAGCCCTGCTGGCACCTTGATCTTGGACTTCCAGCCTCCAGAACTGCAACGAAATAAATGGCTGTTGTTTAGGTCACCCAGCCTGTGGTATTTGTTATGGCAGCCCGGGCAGACTGATACACACACACACACACACACACACACACACGTAGTGTCTTTATACGAGGTCATGTATATGGTTATATATATATATATATGGTCATATATATAGTTTTTACATATGGTTTTCTGTGTATGGCAGTAGATAGAACTCTGACTATGTAAGACTGGAAGAGTGTCTATCAGAATGTTAGTGGTGGCTCTCTCTGGGTGGTGGGTTACAGAGGACTTTTTACTTTGTTCTTTTTTATCTACCTGTATTATCTGAATTTTCTACAACAAACTTGTATTACTTTGTATTACTATTACTTACATGACTTAGTATTACTGCAAGATAATTATTACAAAACTTTCTTCTACCTTGAGTCAGCCGTGGTCTTGGAGGCTGGGACAGGGTGGAGTGGCCGTGGGCAGGGGGACAGCGGCTCAGAAGCTGGGGCCAGGCAGGGGCTGGCAAAGCCGTCAGCAGGTTTTCGTGAGCCCACCTGAGCCTCCACTTGCCATCACACAGGGTTCTGTGGAAAACGTGTTTTCCAGTCTCCGAAGGGCCCACGCACGAATACACATTTGCAGCCCAGGCCAAGGTCCATGTGCCCTCATGGTGTGTGATGGTCTCGGAGCAAGGCTGTTCCCTGGGGTGACGATTTGGTCTGTCCTGCGGGAATCTTTGAGAACTGGTGCAGCTTCCGGGTCCTGACACCTGCGTCTCTGTCTCCTGCACAGGTCAGCTGGACATCATCTCCATGGCAGAGACAACCATGATGCCGGAGGAGATCGAGCTGGAGATGGCGAAAATCCAGCGCCTCCGGGAAGTCTTAGTCCGACGGGAGTCTGAGCTCAGGTTCATGTGAGTGCTGTGGGGAAGCAAGGAGGAAGGCGTGGAGGGGAGGGGCCTGGAGAACCGAATACTTACTGATTGCCTGCTGCAGGCCAGGCACTAGGATAAAGACATTATGTACACTAAAAAAAATAGTTTAATTGTCACTACCACCCAGAGAAGTGGGTATTGTCATCTCCCATTTTAAGCAAGACCTGGTAGTTGCGATTGAATTCTGGCTAATCTGACTCCAAAGCCCAGGTGCTTTCTTTGTTACCCATCGGAGAAGGGGGAAGGGGAAGGAGAAAGAGGAAGAGGTGAGGACCCAGAGGTGGTCCCTTGTGCTGGGGTCTTTAAGAGCACACACGCTAGTCTCAGATAAGCCTGAGATCAAAAAAGCCAGTCAGCTTGGGCAGGTTACTTAAGCCCTTCGGGCTACAGTTCCCTCCTTTGTAAAATGGAGGAAGATAGTAACACACCTCTGGGGGTCATTAGCAACCTCAGCGTATGTGAGTTGAACGGCCGTTATCTACAGAGCACAGTGTAGTCTTTCAAGAGAAACTGCCATTTTAAAAAATTGGGCTCTGGCAGATAAACAATGAGAGTTTTAAAACAAAACAAAATAAAAACAGAGGGTTAGGAGGCATGGGCTGGGCGAAGTGGCTCACTCCTGTAATCCCAACGCTCTGGGAGGCCGAGGCAGGAGGATCACTTGAGCCCAGGAGTTTTGAGGTTGCCGTGAGCTATGATGATGCCACTGCACTCTAGCTGGAGCGACAGAGCAAGACACTGTCTCCAAAAAAAAAAAAAAAAAAAAAAAAGAGGCAGCTGGCTGGGAAATTCCCTGCACTGCCTGCCAGCTCCCACCAGACCTCCCCTGGAAGCAGCAGGAACATCACTCCTTCCAGGCAGGCACTGAGCCCCTCCCCGATTCTGTCTCTGACTTCTCATAATGCCGTGAGGCCGGGTGTATGATTATCCCATTTTGCAGATGAGGAGACTGAGGTTTGGAGAAGTTAAACAACCTGCCCAAGGCTTCCCAGCTAGTGAATAGCGGGGGATTAGCATTCAGAACCAGCTCTTCCTGCCTTCAAAACCCGTATTCTCACTAGGCATTGTATGACCTTCTCTCTCGTCCCATAAAACAGGCTGTGGGATTCACAGCTGCCATTTATTCAGCTCTTTGCGTGAGCCAGACTGCGCTAAATGCTGCATGAGCACGATCCCTTCTCCCAGGAGCCTCAGAGGAAGGTTCTAGGACGTAAGAAACATCCTCCCTTTTGTCTAGAAATAAGCTAAAGTGATACACGAGCATTCAGAAACAATCCTCCCAGTTTTTAAAAAGGAAGACAGAGAACAGGAGTTGTGTTTTAAAGTACAGCCTGAAGGTGCTCACGAGGGTTGCTGCTTTTGCTGCTGCGGAAACAATGGCTGCCACTTTGCATTTACTGACCTTTGTGATGTGTGTGCACGTGCCCATGAAGCGCGTGTGCGCGCGCATACATACACACATACACACACACACACACACGCACGCACACGTTACTTCCGGCATCTGGCACATGCCTGGCACACGGCGAGTGCTTATGGGCAAGAATAGTTAACATTTCCTAAGCGCTGGCTCTGGGGCAGGCACTGCACTAAGCTCTTGACTTGTGAGCTCACTGAATTTCCTCATCAAGCCCGTGAGTCCAGCCACTTAGGGACAAATGTCAACTGTGGACACTCGAATAAACGAAATCATCTAAAGGATGCAGAAGGATGGCAGTGTAGTCAGGACTTAGATCGGGGACTCGACGATGTTCTCTAGAGGAGGGGCCCACTCCCGGGCCCCCAGAAGTCCTGCTGGAGTATTGGATGATAATAACCCTCCCCCCAAGCCCAGCCTTGGGCAGCAAGTGTGTAGCCTGCCGGAGGTGCACCGGCCTCATCAATCTAGAGACGCACAATGGACGCTAAGGTGCCAGGAGAGAGGACACAGCACACTCAGATGTGGACAAACTCTTCATCCATCATCCTCAGCTTTCCAGGCCAACAGGCCATGGGCCAAGTTCATGCTCGAATTCAGTTTCCCACCTGTTCGTCAGCCCCTGTCCTTTCATAGCTGTAGGTGGGTCCTGTTCTTATTCCTGTTTTAGAGGAAAAGGAATTGGAGGTTAAGAAATTTGCCCAAGGCTGCATTAGCTAATAAGCAGCCAAGCTAGGCTGCAGTCTGACTTCAGAATGTTTATTCAGTGAGTAAATCAGTGAAGGAAGGAAGGGAGGAAGGAACTATGTCTACCACGATAATTCCTTAAAGAGTATAAGCTCCGCGAAGGCACAGACCTTATCTGTCTTTCTCGCTGTTGTACCTTCCCAGGATCTTGCACAGTGCCTGGCACTTGCTAGGTGCATTAATATTTGTCAAATGTGCAATAAATTATTTGTTCTCATTCCATCCTTACCCCAGCAACCCCCTTACACACACACACACACACACACACGAGACCCCTCGGCATAGAGTAGGAGAGAGAAATAATTTCAGTCCCCGTAAGCATTTTCGGGCTCAGGCGAGAAGCTCTGAGTGACGGGAACGTGACAGCCCTTGGCTGAAATAGTCCCAGTGACTGATTCTGTAATCACCGCAGCGAGATTGGTTTGTCACACCTGCTCCGAGTAATCATGCTAATCTCCATCAGCTCCTGTGGAGCGCGTGCGAGGCAGACCCCATTTCATGGTTGAGGATGCCTCTCGCTTCACGGCCTCCTGCCATGTTGACTTTTGAGAACAAGCCCAGCATCCGCCGCCTTCCCCGCACCCCATACCCCTGGCGTTTAGAATTATCCCTTCTTCCCTCGTCTTGGCCGCTCCGCCTTGTCCTTTTCCCCAGATCCACAGCCTCTGCCTCTTCTCCCTGTCTTCCTGCCAGGACAGTGAGGAAGAAGAGGGAGATTTGTCCATTCCCAGGGAACTAGCAAGAACTGGAGCGACGTGGGCTCGGGAATCATCCTGGCTCTTCCTCCTCCTTGGTCTGCGACCCTGGGCATGTGACAGAGCACATAAGAGTTGCAGCTTTCCGAAGGCGCTGATATCCAGGCAGCACGCTACATACTTTGCACGTGTTTGCTCTCTAATTTTAGCCTATCGAATTCGCACAAGAACCCCAATGGCTTTATTCATTCTATTTTTAAGAACGAGGAAACTAAGGTGAGAAAGTGACTTGAATACTGAACGTCACCAGCTAGCATGAGGCAGAACCAGGCATTTGAACCCGCGATGTTCATCTCGGAGGCGCAGCCCTCGACCCTAAGCGATTCTGTTATCTTTATTCCCAAAGTGAGGACCGCTTTTCTCTTTGCCTTGCTCTTCTAGAATGCAAAGGCAGACTCCTGGCTGGGTGCCCTCAATCCCATGTCAGGGTTTGTCTCATTCCACCATCCTTAGTGTGGTGGACACTGGATGGGTTCCCCTGAGTCGGGCTGTGGACTTTTCTGAACCCTTTCTCTGGACATACATGGTTTATCCTGGAGCCTAAAATGGTGAGCTCCAGCTTACACTGTCAAGGTTTGTGAAGTCAACCTGCTGGGACTCTGCCGTCGAGCCCTGTTCCTGTGAGGAGTCTCAGCAGTTGACGTTCATTCCGCAGCAGTTGACAGTCATCAAGCCCTTACTGTGGGCCCAGGCTTGGGCTGAGCCCTTCACACACATTGTCACGTAACCTATGTCAAGTGCTTACTAACGGCACACCTGCTTGCCCCAAATCAGGCCCGCAAGGTCAGGTTCATAGACGAGTGAGCTGTGAGGGACCCTCCAGCCGGCAGGTGCGCCCCACTCTGGATGTTCATGGTGCCTCCTCTGGCTTCCAACTTGCAAAATGGTGTTGAGAGACCTCTCTCTTGAGGTTCGGCCCCTCAGTGTCGTAAAACCGCCTCTGGAGTAGGTGGCAGACATCTGGGAGACAATGCCAGAAGCTTGCTCTTTTCCCTCCCTGCCATCTGTCCTGCAGGCAGGACCTCTCGGAGGCTGTCACCAAGCTGACTCATTTCTTTGCCCTGCATTCCGGCACCGAATCACTTCATTAGCTTCTAATCACTCCTCTTGCAGCCCCTGGCTGCCGCCCCAGCTTTTCTGCACCTCGTGTACCATCCTGCGCCTGCTGTTTATCTGGGCTTCAGAGAATTAGTATCTTCAGCCTCCGAGTCGGGGTAGGGGTGGTTATCTTTCTTTAACACCTGCTTGCTGGATTTTCGTAAACGGGATAGTGTGCCCTGTCACTCAGCTTGCTCTGGGCAAAGGCGGGTTTTAATCAGCCAGAGAACTGCAGCAGGCAGGGGACGGGGGCGTACCAAGGACATATTTCAGGAGCACAGCCCTTGAGTTTCAGTATGTCCAGACGCTGGGCTTAAACTCCAATAACTTCATTTTATTAAGAAATATCAGGTGTGGTGAAGAGGTCAGGGCTTAGGAACCTCACAGAGATTCAAGACAGGGTGATGGAAAGTGCATGAATTGTAGACAGCAGCTTTTTAAATTCTTGCTGTGCTGGGTAGTAGTCTAGGTGTATCGATGTGTTGATTCATTTAATCCTCACCGTGACCATATAGGCAGATAATATCGCACCCCGCCCATTTTATAGATGAGGAAACTGAGGCACAAAGGGAGCGAGTCACTCATTTATGGTTGCACAGCTTTCATTAAATAGTAGACAATGATAGAACGCAGATATTTGGGGTCCAGAGTCCATGGTCTCAACCTTCAAGCTATGGGGTCTCTCAAACGGTTTTGGATCCAAGTCCTACTTCTTACCAACTGTGTGTCCTAAAGCAAATATTTTGCCCTCTTTCAGCTTCAGTTTCCCCATCTGTACAATGGGGACAATGATGACTCCCTGGCAATGTTCTAGCAAAGGCTGAAAAGAGATAACACGTATCAAAGTGGGTGGGGCGGCCCTTCCTAGGTAGTAAACAAATCAAAATTCCCTTCCCTCCTTTCATTGTTAACATTGCGCTTTGAGGGAGAGCAGACTGGGGCTGCTCAGTCATCTCCAGAGACTTGCCGGAGAACATTCCTCTCTCTGAGAGAAGCTGGGGCTTAGAGTGGCCTCCCTGAGAGCCTCTTGGGATGGGCTGATTCTCTGAGTGTGGCTCTCAACCACTAAGTGCAACTCTACCCTGGGGCCTAGATTTTATTATATTTTAAAAAATTGTTTTTATAAACCCGCATTTTCCCTCCCATTAATGAGCTGATAATTCTGAAGTCTGTTAGGCAGAGCTTCCAGCCAAGGGCAAAATGAAGCATGTGCATTTATGTGACTTGACACATCCCAGCCATGTTCGGAGTTCCGCGTCACTCCAGTTGTGCTCTGCGTTTTAAATAGCATCTCCTAAGAATAGGTCGCTGTTGCCGGAGCCACCGTACATATCGGGTGGGAAGAGATGCCCTTAATTGCAGAAGATCTAAAAAGCAATTTGTCTTGGACAAAATATACAAGCATTCGAGGAATAGAGGAGGGAGGCCTTGAAGGAAGAAGAAAGAGAGAGAGGCCATGGAGAATGTTCTAGGCTAGACCTCTGAACGGAAGGACCCTCCTCTCCTGCTGAATTTCTGAGTACACTGGGAGGGGGGTGGAGGGTGAGGATCTAGGGTGATCGCTGGTGAAAGGAACACCCCCCGCTTGACAAGCGACTGCTGTGCCACGTTGTCTCTCACAATCAGAACAAGTTTCAGAAAGGAAACACTTCTCTCTGTAAGTTCAGACTGTCCTACTATAAATTTATTTCATTCTGTTGGCTCTGAGCATCTCCTCTGAACCACCTGGGCCTTGGTGGGTTAGGAGGGAGATCACCTTGTGATGGTTCATTTTATGTGTCAGCTTGGCTGGGGCACAGGGAGCCCGGACATTTGGTCAAACATGATCCTGGGTGTGTGTCTGTGGGGGTGTCTCTGGGTGAGATTGACATTCAGTTTGAGGTTGCAGTGAGCTATGACGACACCACTGTGCTGTAGCCCGGGTGACAGAGGGAGACCCTGTCTGTCTCACACACAAAAAATGTGGAATCACACAATATTTGTCTTTTTGGACACATGCACGTTTCTAAGGGGAAAATGTTGAGAAAAGCATAGGAATGTATATCTGATATCTCCACTTCAGCGTCTCAAAGATACACCAAACTTAATCTGTCTGAGTGCAACTCATGACTCCCAATTCTAGCTCAGCAAATGGCCCAGCACCACCCTCCGTGCCTGGAAACCCCAAATTCTGAAATTGAGGTATCATCCTTGACCTCTCCCAACCTGCCACCTCGCACATTCAGCCCATCACCAAATGTGTTCCTTTTACCTCCTACAGTAGTTTTCCGCTGTCCGCTTTTCTCTGGTTCGTGCCACCACCCAAGTCCACATTCCCATCCCTGTCCTGCAGCCAGAGGGATCTGCCCCACTCGCACATTGGAATACAGCCACCAGATTTAAACACTCTCTCGGTCCACTTCTGCTGCGATAGCAAAGTGCCTTAGACTGGGAAATTTATACATAATAGACATGTATTTCTCACGGTTCAGGAGGCTGGGAAGTCCAAGATCAAGGCACCTGCAGCTGTGCCTGGTGAGGGCTCACTGCCTGCTTCCCAGACGGCGCCTCGTCACTGCGTGCTCTGGAGGGGAGGAACGCTGTGTTCTCACAAGCGGCAGGGCCAGAAGGGCAACAAGGGGCCGAGCTTGGTCCCTCAAGCACTTTAACCAGGGCCCTAATCCATCCATGACATAACGGCCTAACCGCTTCTTAAAGGCCCCACCTCTTCATGCGAATGCATTGGGAATTAAGTCTCAATACGAATTTTGGAGAGACACAAACATTCAAACCAAGGCAAGCACTTTCCAGGTCTGTTAGTGTGGTGAACCCCATGAGGTCCTGCTCACTCTGTTCCTGCCCGTTCTCCAGCCTCTTCTTTTCTTCTTCCATTTTCCACCCCCAACCCCCACCCCTGCACGCCGCCCCCACTGGCCTCCTTCCAGCCCCCGCCCCACCCCGCACACAGCAGGCCCCCACCTACCGCAGGGACCTTTTGTGTGTGTTGTTCCCTCGGCCTGGACCCCTCTCCTCCCCACCTCACCCTCCTTCCCTGGTGCTGTGGTCTGAGTGTTTGTGTCTCCCCAAATACATACGTTGACAGTTAATCCCTAATGCATTAGTATTAAGAGGTGGGGCTTTGGGGAGGTGATTAGGTCATGCGGGCAGAGCCTCATCGATGGGATTCGTGCCCTTATAAAAGAGGCTCGAGGGAGCTTGTTTCTCCTTCCACCATGTGAGGACACAGCTAGAAAACACCATCTTAGGAGGAGCGGCTCCTCACCAGACACCAAATCTGCTGACACCTTGATCTTGGACTTCCCAACCTCCATTGCTATGAGAAATAAGGGTTTGTTGTTTATAAGCCACTTAGTGCCAGGTATCTGTTGTAGCAGCCCACATGAACTAGGACACCTGGCTAACTCTCCCCCTCCCCGCAGGGCTCAGATCCAGGGCCACTTCCGGAGGGACGCCTTCCCAGTGCTTCCGAGTCCACGTCACTGTGTTCCTTTCCTTAGAAGCCTTTTCCCCCGTTTGTAAATCTGTGTTCATTGGTGTGAGTTTGTGTTCACTATCTGTCTCTCCCACAAGACGCTGGCCTTGGTGAGGGCAGAGTGTGAGCTGTTTTCACTTCCAACAGTGCTGGCAGCACCCAGCACAAGGCCACGCTCAGAGTAGGTGCTCAGTGCAGATTTATTGAACGAATGAGCGAGGACTCATTTTCCTGCTTCTCTCAGCGCCAGACTTGCCCTAGATGTGGCAAGTCTGGTAGTGAGAGCTGCCCGGCTCTCCGATGCTCAGGGCAGACACTGGGTCCAGTGCATAGGAATGGATAGAGTGAAACTGCAGCTTGCAGTGCAGAGACTTCACTAAGGGTATTGTTTTCCTGTGGCTGCTGTGACAAATTACTGCAAACTCGGTCTTAAAGCAACACACGATTATTCTCTTATGTTAATAGGTCTGGAGGCCAGAGGTTTGAAATTGCTCTCAATGGGCCAAAATCGAGGTGTTGCCAGGACATGCTCCTTCCGGAGGCTCTAGGGCACAGTCCTTTTCCTCATTCTTCCCAGCTTCCGGACCTGTATTCCTTGCATTCCTTGGCTTGTGGCCCCTTTCTCCTGCGAAGCCAGCAGCGTGGCGTCTTCAGAGCTCTCTCGGCTGAAGTTGTCCTGTCACCTTTTCTCTTCTGTGTCAAATCTCCCTCTGCCTCCCTTTTAAAAGGACACTCATGATGACATTTAGGGCCCACCGGGTTAACCCAGGCTAATCTCCCCTTGTCAGGATCCTTAATTTAATCACATCTGCACAGTCCTTTTTGCCAGATGGGGTCACAGAGTCACAGGTTCACTAGGACATGGATATCTTTGGGGGCCATTATTCAGTCTACTACATTAAGTGACCACAGCAATTCTTTTAAGGGCCAAGCCCAGAGCTGGACTCCCAGTGTGGCAGCAACAGTGACAGAGACAGAGGTGGCACCGCGAGGCTGGGGATAGCGCAAGGAAACGTGGTATGTGGTGCGCCCTCATCACGGGCTGCGTTCTCAACATTTTTTGAAAGTTCCCAAGAAAGAAGCATCTTATAAAAGAGAGAGAGAGGGAGATGGATATCAGTAAACTGCATGTATTATGGCCTGGAGATTAAGGATTTTTCCATTCTCTGTGCTTGTTTCTGGAACATTGCTGATTTGAGTGGCAGCAGAGATTGAGAAGGGCTTGTTCCAGTCACTTGATGGTCTGAATCGAATCAGGTAGTGCTGGCCTGAGCCTCCTCCCACGTGTGCCTTCAAATAAGATACCAGCCCTCTCTCCATAGTTCTGGGACAGGATGCCCCAGGAGGAATGGGAGGGAATAAAACTCTAAACTTTAGGAGGGAATAAATCTATAAACTTAACAGATACACCATGGTGTCTTGGGTCTATACAAGCATAGCCCTAGCCACCCCACTTAGACAATATCCTGACTTACATCTTTCATTTTATTTAATTAGCTGCTATTTATTGAGCAGTTACATGGATCTTGTTTTCTCCTAGTTTTCTCCACTCATAGTCCTTCTGTCTTCAACCCCCTAAACTCCTTGGTGTTTCAAGTTAGATTAGATCACTCTAAGACATTCCCAGTTGGGTTCTGCCAAAGGTGAGGGAATTCCTGTTGGTTCCTGTTTTTTCCTAAGTAGATGTCCTGGTCTTTGATAGGGTTGCTTTCTGATTGAAAAAAAAAAAGAGAGACCTATAATTGCTCCAGATTAGATTACATCTAGATTTGAACTCTATCTCTGCCATTTACAGGCTGGGCAATCTTGTGCAAATATCTTAACCTCTCTGAGCCTCAGTTGCATCATCTGTCAAATGGGCATGCATCCAGTATCTCACAGGGTGGTTATGAGGAGTAAAAGAGATCATGTGTATTAACTGCTCAGCCCAGTGCCTGCTACGACATAAGTACTCGTTAAATGTTACCTTCCTTTCCTCCAATGAAGAACTTGAGTTTGGAAATGAACAGATGGGGATGTAAGGGCAGACTCTGCACCCGGGCTTTTTGTTTTTACTGCTGGGCACTTGGCTTTGAAGAGGAAGAGAAGGGAGGAGATTGGAGAGTGTAGTGAAGAACAAGGTTGTTCAGACAAGAAAGAAGAAAAGGCTCAAGGGGCACCTGAGATTTATTGCAAAATTTCTAAAGGACGGTCATGGGGAAGAGAGAGTTTGTTTCTTTTATGTGGAACTAAAACCAGCACATAAAGGCCACAGTGAATCAGATTATCGTTTCAGTGTGAAAGAGGCCTTTCCAAATATTTAGAGCTATATAAAGTTGGAATTTTAGGAGGTAGTAAGTTTCCATACTTGGGGGGATTCAAGCATTTAATTATTCCTTCCTTTATTCGATAAGCATGTATTATACAATTACCACGTGCCACATCCTGGGAACATTGCAATGAACGGGACAGATGAGGACTCTGCCCCAGCGGAGTGTAGAGTCCAGGAGGGAGACAAAAGCGGGATGGCTCCTGGGGGTAGAGAGAAGCTGCAGAAGTTGACGGGGTGGGATGGGGAGTGTGGAGACACTATGTCAATTCTTAAGGTTATTATTACTGTCTAACGTCTCTGAACACTTACATGCGCTGGCACAACGCTAACATTTTTACGCAAATTACCTTATTTCATCTTCATAGCAATAGATGAGGCAGATCGTATTAAAAGCAACATTTGACAGATGAGGAAACCTAGTTTCAGAAAGTTAAGAGACGCACCCAAGATCACCCAACTAGGACTTAGGAGGGTTGGGATTCTAGTTCTAGCAGCCTGGCTACAGATCCCAGGCTCTTAGCCACTCTGCTGTGTTTGCCCAGTGCCATCGTTGCCTCCTGGCCACTGCCCCTTCGTAGAGAACCAGCCCCAGCCCCAGCCCAGAACTTTGGGCCTCTCCCTGCTCCTCTCTGATTGGTCCAAATTGGCTCAGTCTGGGCCAATCAGAGTCCCCATCCTGGGATGCAGAGAGACGGGGCCAGTTAGGTGATGGGAGGCTGGCAAACCAAAGTCTGTGGGTAAGCAGAGAATGCCAGTCTTTGGGGGGAAACAGGAGGACAGAGTGGATGCTTTAAAAGTAGCAAATGAGAGACTATGTCCCTCGAATGCACAGAATGAACTCAGCCGTGACATTCTATTTCAGTCCCCAAGCAGCCCAGCTGAACTGAGCCTGTCCATAAGATGTTACATCTTGTTACATCCTGGATGTCCACTCTCCAGACCCTTGGAGAAATACCTCCCACCCCGTGTTGCCACGGCCTAGGGAAATCCAAAACCCACCCTTACAAGGTCTGTAAATTTCCAAGGGGCTCCATTCTCAAGTCTTCTCTGCTCCTAGGCTTGGTTTCTTGGGTCCTGTACATCCACCCATCTAGATAGGAAACTCAGATGCTTCACTCGTTTCCATAACAACAAGACAAAACGATGCCCTGTCCTACTCCCACAGTCATGTGAGGAGCAGCAAAGCTAAGGATCACAGACGGGGTCTCATGAGCTCTTCACAGCAGAACGACTTGGAGACGATCGCCATCCCTTACCTCCTGGCCTGCTGCCCTCCCTTAGAGGACTAGCCCCAGCCACAGCCCTGCAGAGATCTCAATTTTTTAAATTGGAAAAAAGAAAGTCGATGTTTCAATAAAGCGCATTGGGGTGTCAGTATGGCCATAACTAGGAGAATAAGAAATCTACGTGTGACTTTCCTGATTGACGAGGTCTATTTCATCACCCTGTGCCATGCCCTGTTTTCTCCTTTACCTCAACTGCCCCCTCCCAGGTGAGCCGGCTTCCTCTCCCGTCTTATTCGCAGTGGCTTCGCCCTCTCCTGAGAAGCCGCCGCACCGAAAGACGCCCGGGCTGTCACGAGCACCACCCCGGGTGTCTGTCAAGATACGATTCCAGGCGAAGGCTGTTCCCTTCCCAAGATGATGGCGCTTCCCTCCATTTGCTTACACCGTTACTAAACTGTATTTTTACCAAGCGAGCTGGAGTGGATTTCTATTCCTTCTCGTCTGTGCTGGAATATTCTATTGAAAACTTAGCGATGCCGAAAACTTTATTTCCCAGATTCCCTTTCCCTGCCTGGTTCCAGGTTAAAGGAAGCCAAAAGAGGACCATGTGGGTTTGAGAGGCGGAAGGTAGCAGCAGTGTCGACTCTTTGAAAGCCGTCGTGGTTAGACGTGGAGGTCATCAGAGCGGCTGTGGAGGTTCCAGCCAGTCCTCACTTTCCTTCGCGTTCCCTTTAGCTTGTCGTCCTGACCCCTGGCCCGGCTGACGTGTGGAATCCCCACCCATTCTAGACACTTGGCAGACCAGGCAGCGGCCCCCCACCAGAGACCCCTCCATGGCTCCCCCTCTGCGGCCCCCTTCTTGCCGCTCTTGTGCCCGACTCTCAGATCGGCTGGCGGGTGACTCCTCTGGTCCTCCCCTCCCCTCCCCTCCCCTCCCAGACCTTCGCCTCCCCAGCCTCCTGATGGTGTGGATGGTCTAATTCCTGTCACGCATCCCTTGCCCCGTAACTCACGGTTGACTCTGCTCCCCTGAACGAGCCCTGACTGATCCATGGTGATGGGCTTTACAGAAACAGCCAGAGGCTGGAGGCGCTGAAACGTGTCTGTCCTGTGCCAGTCTAACGATTCCCCCGGACTTCCGGTTCTCAGCCTTGACAGCACGTTGGAATCACCTGAGAGCTTTAAAGAAACTGCTGGAGCCTAGTCTTACTCCCAGAGTCTCATCTAACTGGTCCAAGGTGTGGCCTGGGCATCGGGAATTTTAAAAGCAGGTAGGGTGAGTCCATCTCACCTCCTACTGCGCAGACACCCCCTCACCTCTTCCCTGGGTGACACAGAAGAACCTTGGTGTCCATCAGCTGCTTACAGAGGACTCACCTTAAGTTTCCTTCTGCAATTTTTCTTGATTAAAATTGGCCTCAGACAGAAAATACAACATCTGCCCTACATCAGTTTGACTCCTTGGCAGGCACGGCGGTGGGTACCTCTCTCTCCAGTAGCTAGGGATCGTGATCAGAATGAGAATGAAATGTGTGTTTGTGGTCTCCCATGGCGTACGAAAACTCCGATGCCATCTGTTGTCCTCATCCTCACGTCCGTTATTGAAATCCATTGATTACGCCTTTGATTGAACCTGGTGCTTTATTTATCAAGAAAATGACAACGATAAGCTTTCCAACAGCTTATAACCCAAAGCAGAATGTGTCAGCATTCAGCAACAGTTGCTTTCCTTTCGTGCCATTGCCTGGTTTTGGTCTCTAAAAACCAACACGCGGTCTCCTTTTATTTTTATTTTTTAAAGAAAGCAAGTGAGCAGGCCGAGAGCAGGAGACACGGAATCCCTAAGCTTCTTCACGGAACCGCAGAAAGGTTTTAGGATTAGAGTGTGATGATGATAAAGGTGGATTCTGGATTCAGGTGGTGCAGAAATTTAATCCCAGCCCTACCGCTGACTAGCTGTACTAACTTTAAGCCTCACTCCTCATCTGTAAAATGGGTGCAATCACAGGTCACATCTCCTAGAGTTGGAGGAGTGAGGACTCAATGAAGTAACGTGTGGAAAGAACTTACTGTGAGAGCCCAGTGCTTCGTAAGGACCTCCTATGTGTTAGTCATTAGACTTCTTGGGAAAGTCTTTCTGCAACCTATGAAAGAGTTTCGGAGCTATAGTTTGACCCAAGACAGAAACTGCTCATTTGTATGATAAAATCTAGATTTCACTTTGAAAGCGACACTTTAGAAAATGCCTGAATAAACTGACATTTTGACTTGATAGGAGGTTCCCTCAGACAGAGCTGGTTAAGTTAAAAGGTTCTTAGCTTCGAACTCTGTGTCCCCCTTCCCCCATGAATGGTGATTATTCACCGCCATTCCATGTCTTCAAGTATTACGCTGCTTCTTGGGCCCATCTGAACTGACCTTGAGCTATTCCAGAGGATAATTCCATCTGATCCTGGAACAATCAGAGTAGGTCTGCTTCAGTCCAGGAATGCTCTGGTGATTAAATTCAGGGAGCCTTGCCCGGGGCATCATTAACTTGCTAGAGGAGAGATCCCTCTCGCCATCTGTTGTCTGCCATCACTGTTTGGCTTATCTCTTTGGTCACATTTTGAGCCAAGTTGAGAAATTTTTAGCTTCTCTCAGCTGTCTGCCCTGACATCGTTAACCAGAAACACGGCGTGGTCAAGGGATCCATGTTGCAGCTGAAAGAGCCTTGACTTGGAGATAGGAACCTGGGTTGAGATCTTGACTGTTTGACATTATGTGATTCAGTTGGTCCCGTTTTCCCCAAAGTGGGATACACACTAGGATGATTTGGGATAGTATTTGGGAAAACATTAATTAATAATTTATTGTCATGTCTTTTCAGGAAAATATTGGCTTTCCATTTATGGTGCTATAAAAAAGTGAATCAACATAAAGAAAAGAATTAAGTAAACAATAGTAGAGAGAGCTTGAGACATGGCAACTGTTGCCATGGTAATATGCCAGCGACTGACGTTTAGGAAACACTGACTTAGTCCCACAAGCCACACTGTCCTTACCTAAAAGGGCGCTCTGGATACCGTGCCTCGTGGGTGGTGTGAGGTGATCCAACACAGCAACAGTCAGCACATACAGTGGTCAAGGCCACGGACTTTGCCTGTGTCAGGGTCTGTGTCCCAGCGGAGATGTTTACCAGCTGTGTGATCTCGGGCAAATCACCTAACTTCTCTGTAACTTGTTTGTGTGGTGTTTTCTGACGCCAGATGTGTTTTTCTCCGACACCAAATAAGTGTCATTTTTCTATACCACTTCTCTGATTCTTGGGCACCAACGGGGTGTCCAAACAATTCAGTTTGGTTCTGACACTATCCACCTGGAGTCAGAGGGCTCCATCCCACAGACTGTCCCCATGTCAGATGCCAGTTGCAAGGCTGGGGTCACCCCTGCTTCTGCCCAGCCGCCTACAAATTCGAAGGTTCCCACGACCAGCCCTAAGGTTTGATATTTTGCTAGAATGACTCCCAGAACTCATGAAAGCACTTTACTTTTGTTTACTGGTTAGTTAGAAAGGATATAGCTCAGGAACAGCCAGATGGAAGAGACACAGAGGGCAGGGTCCGGAGTGGGGCGCTGTGTGGCGCTTCCGTGCCGTCTCCCTGTCCCACCAACCCAGAAGCTCCCTGAATCTCAAGGTTCAAGAGCTTTCAGAACTCATTCACCAGCCCTGCTCCCTTTCCGGGAGGTTGGCGGGTGGGGCTGAAAGTCCCCCCATCGGAATCACAGGTGTGGTCTTTCTGGTGACCAGCCCCCGTCCTGAAGCTGTGTGTCTAGGGCCCCCACCCTGATGAGTCGGCTCATTAGCACACTCAGGTGTGGTATGAAGGGGATTGCTATGGATAACAAAAGACACTCCTGTTACTCAGGAAATTCTAGGGCTTTCTGGAGCAGCTGTGCCAGGCATCAGGGATAAAAACCAGATATAGATTTTATTATGCCACACTTGTTTTCCTCAGAATAAACCACCTCACAGGGATTTTTTCATGAGGAGCAGATGAGATAAGATACGTAAAGAAGCTATTATGGTACCGAACCGTAGAACTGCTCGGCAAATGTTAGCCAGTATGCTGCTGCACGGGCAGGTGGGCGCTGAAAACATCTCAGTTGAATGTGTTCTCAGAAGCCACAAAAGGGTCTTTCGTTATGCTGTTTAAACAAAAATTAACTAAAAATTGGAAAGAAGGAAAGAAGAGTGGGACAAGAATGTTCCGTCCGTGTCATACGGGGCCATTGCTTAAAGACCCGCCCGTGGATTATTAATTATCTGGGAGAAGGTACATGACTTTATTTACTATTTGATTAGAGCACTGTCACGATGAAATTACACATTAACTTAAAGATTTCTGTCCAGTACAAAAGATAACCCTAAAGGTGATGGTTTTGTTGCCCTGCAGCCTGTTAATCAGATTTGTATCTAATTTAGCAATCTTATTCTAAGATTCTTATTTATAAAAAAAAAAGCCTGTGAAATCGGTTCCTTAAATGCTCTTGGAATGAGCTTTACCATCTTACTGGTTCTCTCATTGATGGGTTAAATAAATTTTTGACAAGTGTTCATTCCATATTTGCATGAGTCACGTTTTCAGATTTTGAAAATATACTTTAGCCTGATCATATTAATAATGCCAAGTCCCAGAGAGTTCTCTGCACCCATAATTGAGTTCTCTAGGCATTCAGAGAGCACATTCTGTATGCAAGGCACCGTGCCGGCTCTGCGGGGAAGACAAAAACGGGAAGGACTGGTTGGTCCCTATAGTTGAGGATTTCATAATTACTTATGGGGAGAGAGGAAGTATGTAAATTACTTCTTCCACCCTGAGATGGAGAAAAGCAGCCCCTGGCAGCCGGGAGCTTGCTTGGCACTCACAGCTTGGCTGAAATGTTCTTCTGTTGAACATGAACACAATTTTGCCCACCGCCAACATCAGACAAGGCCCTTCTGAGACCATGATAGATCAAGACAAAAACAGGACTACTCTGCAAGCATGCCTGAAAGCAGATAGAGACACAAACGTTGTCCAAACCACAAAAAAAATCACCAAACATCCCCGTGTCGTGGCTCGGATGGGTGACTGCTGCTGCTTTTTCCGTCACCGTTGCAGCCTCGCTCTGTTCCTCTCACTTTATAGGAAGGAGCAGGAAGACACGCTATCAGAGAATTACCCCCACTTCCTGACAACGTCCAATCCACAGTAAATGCCCACTTCCTTTAAACTGTCCCCCAGGGCACCTAACGCGAGCTTGAATCTTACAATAAGTCCTCTCTAGCACTCTCTTGCTGATACCTTCTGCCCAGAGTTGAATCAGGGGCAAGCTAGCCAGGTACCAGTCCACAGATGATGCTACTGACTCACCAAGGTGATGCAAGCTGGAGAAAGTTGTCCCCATCAGACTTCCTTAGAGAGAGCACTTGGTGTGGTTGGCAGGAACCCTGATAGAAGTTGTTTCCGTTAGGATTTGTGGCTGCAAGCAACAGAAATCAGCTCTGCCTGACTCAACCAAAAAATGGGATTTAGTCGGCAGCCATCAGTGCAGGCGGGGCAGGTGGGGTGGGGGCCCATAGAAATGAAAGGGAGCCGAAGGGACAGGCGTGGAAATGAGTGAGGATGGAGAGGGCCCCAGAGACTTGGCCGTAGCACCTGTCTGGCCAGGATGCCATTGTCACCATTGCTGGACACCACAAATTCAACCCCACTGTCCTTTCATCTGTGTGTCTTCTGCTTAGTGGTCAATGTCTTGGACACCGGCTTCTGGTTGGCTGAGCCTGAGAGAGAGGGGGTTGCTCCCTTGTTTAAATTCTCTAATAACAACTGACGCAATGAATGATTCCCCCAAAACTAGGGTTTGGGTGTTGAGCAACCAGAAATTCCAGCTTTTGTCCGTTAGAGGAGGGAGACTGCCCCCACCCAAGACCACGTTTGAATAACAATAGATGGTCTCTGGACAGCCTTCCCAGTGAAGTGAGTCCTGCAAACTGCAGGCTTTTTTTTGTTGTTGTTGTTTTGTTTTTTTTGTTTTTTTGAAGAGGGTTATGGTGAATTGATATCAGAGCTAAATTGCTAGCAATCACGGAGGAGAGATTCCACGCTCTCTTAATGTGGGCATCTGAGTGAGACTCCTCAGGTTAGCATCCTGGCCCTACCTTTTAACTAGCTGTGTGATTCTAGTTGAGCCACTTAAACTCTCTGAGCTGCAGGATCCTCATCTATAAGAGACGATCACACAGAAGGGTTGTTACAAAGATTAGCGCAGACAATCTGTATAAAGCACTGAAGTACACATAAAGCGCTTTGTGTATGAAGCACTTGCACAGTATGAAGCGCATGGTAAGTTCTGAGTAAATGAAATCTAAAATCACCATCATCCTTGCTATGGGCGAGCTTTTCCTCACACAATGCTCAGCCTTTGTTCTAAATAAATGTTGGATAAATATTTTAAAGAATGTTGAAGAGCCACCCCTAAATTTGCCCACTTGTTGATGCCAAGCAGTAATATTAAATTTTCAGCAATCTTGAGAGCCAGTTGTTAAACTGTGGGTAGCGTGAAATCTGCAGTAGTGGGAGTGTTTACACCATGGCAATGGCAAATGCTACCAACTAGGGCTTCTACCTCCCTCCCCTCTTCCCAGCCAGTTGTTAAACATTTGCCAGCACCTGCTAATTCCAGCCCTTCCTGCCCTGCTGTGGGGCATCCAGCAGAGAGTATTTGCTGTTCCTTTGTGGCTCACCAAGCCCCAGGGTCCTGCTTCCATGTAAAGAAGGCCACTAATTACTAGTGCTGAATAAACATGAGGTTGATTTAAACATTAATTTACTCATCATCAAAAGCTTATCTGCTTCTGCTGGTGCTGTGACTGTAATGGGAATTGTGGGTGGTGATTGGAGATAGCTGACGGCCGCAGAGAAGGATGCTCTGTGCTCTGGCAGGAGCAGGGCTAGGCTGAGACTGTGGTCAGAGTGGCCCCACCCATCTGCTAAGCAGGAACACCTGGGAAGAGGGCGGGGGCGCCTTCCCAGGGACCTGCAAATTGTGCTGCTAAGATTTTTTCCTTCAGTCCTTAGATGTTATTTGAAAGAAGTGACAGCTGTAGAATTCCTAAATAGGAGGGGCTTAGGGCCAGCAATCTGGTCACACGGAGGGATCAGGGGATTTGTTTTACAGCTGCATTTGCGGTAGCAAGCCCATGGTTTTGACACATCAGTAAAAATTGCATGGGTTTCCACCAAGTTTTTTACTTATACTTTATACAAAATTGGGGAAAATGTCTCTTTCCCATTTCAAGAACACTTTTAAAATGTTGAAGTGGTTTTGAGGGCTAATGAAAACCATGGGTTAGGGCTAAAGCCATTTTCCCCCAGGAAAGCCCACCCTGTGGAACTGCCACTGGTTGAAAGCATTTGAAAAGGCTCCTGACTGCAAGGATGCGATGAGGTAAAGGGACACGGGGACAGAGAGGGACAGCCTGGTATATCTCGGTGGCATAGGTAGGCAGTCTATTGTATTGACAGTTTTCGGGGCTCTGGAGTCAGACTGTCTTCTTTCCAGTCTTGCCAGCTGTGTGATCTTAGGTGATTTACTTAACCTCTCTGAGACTTCTATAAAGTGGAGAATGAGAATACCTGCCCTGTAGATTGTGACGATTCAATGAGGCAGCGCGAGGCCCAGTTCCTGACCTGTGACAAATGCTCAGATGAAAACCAGCTTTTGTTGGTATCGGCGTGAGATGGGGGATGGACTTGGAGTGGGGAGGGCAGATTTAGGAGAAGGAACTCGGGGCAGGTGACAGAGAGTGGCAGGCACAGGAGGGCCCCGATGCTGAGGGAGCTCAGAATAGAAACAGTATTGATAGCAGAATGCAAAGCAGTGTCACTTGAACTACAGATGCTTAATTGGATTTCTCCGGGGCTGACTCACTGCCTTTGATAGACGCTGTTGCCCTCCTGGTGTCTCTATCCTGGGATTTGAAAATTTTCCACCTGCACTTGCAGTCTTTACGCCTGGTTTCAGCAAAATGCAGGGCTGTGTGTACTCCTCCATGCCCGCCCGCCCGCCTGCCTGCCTTCCTCACGTATTCACCGTGCTGCGTCAGCGTGGGGTGATGTGCTAGGACCGTGGAGGAAAAGGCCATGGCCCTTAAAGGGGGCACCGTCTATTTAGGGAGAAACACAAGTGCCTGGGTGGTTATCTGGGGGATAACAAGGGGGCTGTGCTGTGTGAAGGAAGAGGCTCTGATCCAGCTGAGAGCATCAGGAAGGTTCCAGAAGGAGATGCTGGGGCTGTCTTGAAGGCTGCATAGGAATTAGTCTGAGACAAAGGTTCTGAGCTGGGGAAGGAGTTAGCCCAGGTGTGGGGAACCTGCAGCCTTAAGTGCAGCCTTTTGACAGAATCCAAATTTTACAGAACAAATCCTATTATTTTTATTCGTACATTTTTGTTCATCTTTTATATTTTTATTTTTTTTTTAATGAACATATTTAAAACACCAAAGAATAAAATGAGTTTCAGCAAAATAATTCTCCCGGATTGACCGGCACAATTAGAACATTAGTAAGCCGTAAGGGCTAAATTGACGGCTGCTATGCTCATGATTTAGTTCCAACTTCCCCCGCCTGACTGGCATCACTACTGCACGAGGCTGTTTGGCGAGAGTTTATGGGGGTGCAGTATGCCAGTCTGTTAGCAGCTTTTGACAGCGGTGCACCGTGTTTCTGTTCGAAGTGGAATTTGTGAATAGTCGCACAGCTCGACAGTATTTTTTAACTCTGCTTAACAGCCCATCACGTCAAAGATGACCAAGAGAACGCTGAAGGAAGAAAACAGATTTTTAAATGAGGATTGGGAATTGCAATCTTATCTTATTTCTGCTAAAGATAAGATGATTTGCTTGCTTTGTGATACTGCAATATCAACATTAAAGAAATTCAATGCTCATTAGCACTATGACACTCATAAGGACCATAAATATTTTACATTAGAGGGAAAGGCACAAAAGGTTGTATTGCAGAAATTGAAGATGAAAAGCAAAAGCAAAGATAATTCTTTCAAGCAGCAAGAAGACCTGCAAATAATGCCACTGAAGCAGCTTATAAAGTAGCTTATGTACTCAGGAAAAAAGGGAAGCCATTCCGTGATGCAGGAATTGTGAAAGAATGCATTGTTGGCCGGGCGCGGTGGCTCACGCCTGTAATCCTAGCACTCTGGGAGGCTGAGGCGGGCGGATTGTTTGAGCTCAGGAGTTCGAGACCAGCCTGAGCAAGAGCGAGACCCCGCCTCTACTAAAATTAGAAAGAAATTAATCGGCCAACTAAAAATATACAGAAAAAATTAGCCGGGCATGGTGGGTCATGCCTGTAGTCCCAGCTACTCGGGAGGCTGAGGCAGTAGGATCGCTTGAGCCCGGGAGTTTGAGGTTGCTGTGAGCTAGGCTGACGCCACGGCACTCACTCTAGCCCTGGCAAAAACAGTGAGACTCTGTCTCAAAAGAATGCATTGTTGAAGCTGTAGGATGCTTAGACCCTGATGATGTTTCAAAGTACAAACAACTGCCTCTTTCAAGGAGGACCATAACTGATCAGCAGCATGAAATTAGCCTTCAGGTTAACAGAACAACTGCGTGCAATACTTCAAAAGGAAAATAATATATTCTTCAATTGCTTTGGATGAATCAACTGACACTACCAACTTGGTGCAGGTTTTATACTTCATTTGGGTCATAACAGAAGATTTTCTTTGCTATGAAGAGTTCCTCGCTTTGGGCACTCTTGTGAACAGAACACAGGGAATAAATATCTTCAACAACTTTCAAGATAAATGTCATAAAGCTGGACTGCATTTGGTAAATGTAGTGAGTGTATGTGCAGACGGTGTACCTTCCATGACAGGAAAACATGAAGGGTTTATTGCACAGATTTAAAAAAGTATTCACAGATCCAGAGGCTCTCAAATCTCTGTGCTAAAGCCACTATTTTAAGTGACAAACTTTGCAACAAGTTATAAGTATTCTTAACTATATTCCTACAAATGCAACACAGCATAGTCAGTTTTGTAACATGCTAAAGTTGAATGATGAGGTATTCAGTGTGGATTTGCCCCATCATTCTAATGTGTGTTGGCTATCGCAGGCACAGGTGTTGGCCCAGTCTTTATCTCTGCGGGAACAGATTGTTAAATTTTATGAAGAACAGAATCAGCCATGTGAATGACTGAAAGAAGATTTCTATAGGAATGCAGCATTTCTGTGTGATATCATGTGAAATCAAAACGACTTGAATATTTCTTTGCAAGGTGAAATTAAGTCTATATATGATATGTGGCAAAATATACAAGCATTTCAAAAAAAAAGCTATCTTTTTTTCAAAACACTTCTTCAAAAGGAAAATTTCAGATTTTCAGATGAACGTTTTCCCCAGTTAGCAAAAGTCACTGATAAGCAGGATGATATATGTGAATCATTTGAAGAATACGCAACTGTTATAGACCTATTAATTGGAGAACACAATGAAAGGTTTGCTAACTTTGAGAATCATGACATCACACTCAAATGAGCATTTCAGCCTCACCTAGTTGATATCACCAAGGCACCTAACGAACTACAGATGGAATTGATTGAGCTCTCAGTAGATGACATTTTAAAGCCATCATTTGGTGCTAAGAAAGATCCAATTGAAACATAGAAAATAGAATACCCACACCCTCGGCAACATGCCAGAAAAATGCCCACTTGGTTTCAACCACTCATTGCTGCGAATCTGCATTCTCTGACCTAATCAAATCAAGACACCCTTCAGGTCACAAATGACTGATACCCACCTAGAGGACCAACTGAAACTGCGGATCTCCATGCTGCAACCAAATATTCAAATGCTTTCCAACAAAAAGCAGACACAACAAAGTCATTACAAGGTTAGTTATCTTTAAAATTAACAAATAGTTCCCATTTTTTGAAACGATCAAGTACATAGTAAGATTTTTACAAAATAATGTACATTTTTAAGTATATCTAATTGAAGTTTCTTGAATGCGACCTTATTTGATTACAGCTACATTAATGCGGCTTCCAGCATGAAACGGTTCCCCACCCACACCCGAGTTAGGATTACAGGCATGAGCCACCTCGCCTGGCACTTTCTTCATCTTTAAAATGGGAATGACGACAGGACCACTGTCTTGGATTACCATACACCTCAAGCGCTGATCATGGTGCCTAGGACAGACATAGTCAAATGCCCAATAATCACTATCTCCTATTATTATTAAGAGACATGAGAAAGAAGCAGGGAGAAAAAGGGAACAAGAAAATGATGTTGAACAGTCACTGTTTCTGAGTAATGAAGCTGTAATAATATGTAAAACCTGTAAAGAAAAAACCTTTATCGATTGTATTTGTTTGCATCAAAGTAAAATGACATTTTTATCTGATTGTACAATGGATCCTTAATCATTGTAGAAATTTCGGAAAAGACAAACAAGTACAAAGAAGGAACCTAACAGTGTGCATAACCTTGAGTTACACACCAGAGACCACTTCCCCTCTGGTGTTGTAGTGTATTTCATGCCGGTCTTTCTCCACCACGTGACCCAGGGGTGGCAGGCTTACCCTGGGGCCCTGGCCTGTGTCCATCTGGCGACAGCACTCAGCACATCATCGAGTCTCCCAAAGAGCTCCAAACCCACAGCACATTGACAAGGAAGTGGAGGTCTGCGGAAGAGCCCACACTGCGGGACTCCATCACCATCCCTAGGAGATGGCCATGTTTTCCTCGAGCGTCCCATCTCTTTTCTTTCTCTCTTCCACGTGCCTCCCAGCCACAGGAGACCCATCAGGTCCCAAACAATTCAGCTCTGGTCTTCAGCTTACAAACCCCCGTTGGCAAAACCAAAGCCTGGTGGTTCTCAGAACATCCTCCCAAGAAAGAAGCGTGCCCCCCCACGAGGCAACCCGTCAGAGTATGGACATTCCTACATTCACCTAAATAGAAACCATGTCTTCTTCTGGAAGGTGGAGGGATGGGTTGTTCTGCCATTGAGAAAAACAAGGAGTCAATGTTTACTGAGCATTTACTATGTGCAGGGCACCGTGCTCAGCACTTTCTGTGCATGAACTCGTGCACATCCTCACAGCAGTCCTGTGAGACAGGCATTGTTTTTATTTCCATTTTACAGATGAGGCAGCTGAGGTTGAGGAATGTGCCCAAAGTTCCATACGGTAAGTGGTCTTTGGGATTCAGCCCTAGCTCCTGCTCGTGACACTACGCCACGGCGTCTCCTCTCCACGTGGCTGCACGAGCTGGGGCGGACATTGTTGCAGACCTTGCCCTCCCTGCTTCCCCCAGAACTCTGGTTTGTTCAGGAGGCAACTTGCCTGGCCCTGGATGGCGGCCAGTCACGGAATCCCCATTTGCCTTTGCGAGACGCCCACTTTTCCAGGCTGCCTTGCACCTGGAGGTAGCCGTGAGACATACTTGGGACCAGTGAGATGTAAGAGAAAGTCTGCTTGGGCTTCTGGAAAAGACGCTTAAGGCCTTGGGTGGGGCCCTGCAGCTGCCGCAGCCCCTATGGTGAGGATGGCAGAGGGGGAGTGAGGAAAGAGCCAGACCCTTGATGCCGCCCTCGGGCCACCGCTGACCCTCAGACCACCTGCATCTGGACTACTCGTTAAGCAAATATTAAATGTCCTTATGACTTAAGTAGAGTGACCAACTGTCTCGGTTCGCCTGGGACTGTCCCAGTTTCAGCACAGCAATTTGCATGTCCTGGGAAACCCCTCAGTCCCAGGCAACCTGGGAAGGTTGGTCACCCTCGATTTAAGGCACTATTAATCAGATGCTCTGTTGCCCGCAGCTGGAGACATTTTCACGGATCCATGTGTGCGTGCATAGGTGCGTTTTTAAGGAGAGCAGCATGTAAACATACTACCTACCTGTGTCCTGCTCATCTCAACGCTGCAAGCATTGCACTGTGACGATTTTCCATGATGCCGTTAAATCCTGTTGTTCAAAAAGCATTTGAATAGTCCCTGCGGAGTGCTTTGGAAGCTTGGCTGAAACTGTCAATAAGCCACGTTAGTCCAGGTCTCTGTATCATGAGTGCTGAACCCTGGAAATCAAACTGCACTGTTGCCGGCTCATTCCAGAAACGGATGTCATCTCCAAGAACCCAGTGAATGCAGGAAGGAAAAGAAAGCCAGCCGTGTGATGCGGAATCTCGGCCTTTCACACTGGGACAGTGGGGAAAGTGGGTCATTTTACCAGCTTTGGGCGGGAGAGGTGATCAGCCCTGCTAGAATAACGGTGCTGCCGCTTTTACAAGATTTCTTTGAAAGCAACACGATCCGGCAGCTTGACTGGCAGCCTAATGGAAACCCAGCAGAGACCACGCTGTGAAGGTACAAGCAGATTGCCAGAGGCAAGGACTGACTTTTTAAAATAGTTTTTGTTAGCTCCTTTCTAAAATAAATCATGGAGGCCGTGGACTTCCTCGAGTGCATGAGAAGAAGAAGTCACATCTGACCTTCGAGATGAACGCTGGCCTGGGATTTGGAGCCTGGGTCTGAGTCCAAGCCCTACCACCAACCTCCTCTGTGACCTTGGGCAAGTCGTTCTCCTCTCTGGACCTCTGTTTCCTCATGTGCAAAATGAGGGGTTTTTTTGAGCCCTAGAGCTCCACTCTGCTAGCACAGAGACGGCATAACCTGCTTTAGACCCAGTGAGATCAGAGTGCAGATCTCGGGTCCACCGTTCACTGGCTCCAAGTTCCTTCGCAACTCTTGGCCTCGGTGCCCTCACTGTTGAAAAGGAATAGTACCTTCCCCTTGAGGCTGTGTGAGGAGTAAACAGGCTCACGTGTGTGGAGCAGGTAGCCCATGGATTTGCACAGGCGAGCAGGTGCGTAGGAAGAGCTACTTCCACCCACCCTCTGCCCTGGGTGAGGGGGAGAGTGGCTTGGCTGGGTCAGCTGGCGGGCAGTCCTGGGCTATCTTAGCCAGCACTCCTGCGTCCAAGGGTGAGTCTCACCATCATGCACCATTTCAATTTCCTCAGGCCAAGTGGTGCTGAGATGATGAGCACGTGCATTTGTTTGGCTTTCACTGGCTTAATGAGCTTAAATGCTGTCCCCCGAGGAGAGTAAGTGTTGAGAAGTCTCCAGGGAGCCCTTGGGTTCAGCCACCTCTCAGCATCATGCTGGAGACACCAGAGAGGTGCTGGCTGGCGGGCTCAGGTGACATACCTAGGGAAGGGACGCCCTTGCAATGCACCCTGGAAGGCCAAGCTGCCTGTGTTCCCTCTTGGTGGCTTAATGGTCTGAGTCTTAACTTCCACTCCTGTCACCCTGGTCTCAGGCCTGGTTGTAACCAGACCCTCATTCCTAGATGTGACACTCTCTTCCCAGAAGAATGTCACCTTCCTCAACCAAGGTTTATTCTTCTGTTCTCCAAGGGTTTTCTAGACTGTCTTAGTTTTGATTCTTCTTAAAGCAGAATTTACTAACACTGAAAACTCATCAAGTTGCATACTTATGTTTGTGCCCTTCTCTGTATGTTACGTGTCGATTAAAAGTTTACCTGAAAAAAATTACCAAAAATATTGCTTAGTTTTGTTTTAGAGCTAGAAGGGCACTTTTGGTCTTTTTTTTTTTTAAATTACACAAATATTACATATATATGGTCTCACTACAGAAGTATCAAACGACACAGAAATACAACAGGTAGCACTTACTGAATGCTTTTGTACTGTCAGTGCCAGGCTCTGGGCTAAGCATTTTTACACAAACTATCTCAATGAACTCTTGCGGCCACCCTGTGAGTTCAGGGGTGTTATTATTACCCTTCATGCAGTGTAAGGAACTTGCTCAAGGTCACCAAGTGACGGGAACTTGAACCCAGGCAGTCTGATCTCAGAGCCATGTTCTCAGCTGAGAATTTGAAAGTCCCATATGGTCAGTGAAGTTCAGGGAAGACGGAGACCAGAGTAGTCTGCAGGAAGGTTTCTGAGATTGAAGTGCCACTTACAGGAGAGGAATAACCTGGATGGTCAAGGAGAGATACTGGCACTCGGGGAGAGGGGGCAGCTCAGACAAATGTTAGAAATGGGCGTTGTGCCCCCCCTGGTAGGTGACAGTGAAGAGTGTGCCCAGTTTAGGACATGTCAGTGACAACATATGGGTCTGGGTTGTGAAGAATCTTAACATGGGAGCCATCTTAGGTTCTAGAGTGAGAGCATGGCATGGTGATGTGTCTGTGCAAGCCCGTTTGGAAGACATGGTGATCAGTATGTACACACCAAGGAGAAAGAGCATCCTTATTTTGAACCTTCTGTTTATGGCACTCCAAGGAATTCCTGGAAGATGCTTCTCATGAATCTTTAGCTGGGGTTGGCAAACTACAGCCCACAGTCCAAATCTGGCCCACAGCCTGCTTTGGTACAACCCACAAGCTAAGAATGGGTTATTTTCATTTTTAAATGGTTGGAAAAAAATCAAAAGAAGAACATTCCCTGACATATGAAAATTATATGAAATTCAAAGTTCAGTGTCTATAAATAACATTTTGTTGGAACAGAGTAACATTCATTCATTTGTGCATTGTCTGGGGCTGCTCATCACTATAATGGCAGAGGTGACAGAGACCACGTGGCCTGCATAGCCTAAGAGAATTCACTAGCTGGCCCTTTGCAGAAAAGTTTTGCAAACCCCTCATCTTCAGAGAGCACCACAGGAAGTATTCAGAGACTAAGGAAGTTGCCAGAGCTGGAAGAGCTCTCACCTTTCATGCATGAAAAATTCAACACCCACAGAGGGGAATATTGTTTATCAATTCACTGCCTCATCCAGAAAATAGTTCTTGAGAGCCTACTGTGTGCCAGGCTTCCTGACTTAATTTTCACTTCTGAGAGGCACCAGGAGCGAGGCCACCTACCAAGGCTCTCGCCTGCCTGCTGCTATGACGGAGGGGCCAGAGTCCGGTTCCTTCTCTGGGCTCCAGCGGGGGATTGAGTTGTGCTCGGAGCATATAAGCTTGGCCAACAGCTTTCCTGCAGGTGCCTGCTAATGCGATCTGGCACTTTCTGTGACAGCATGTCCCTCTGCACATCCTTTGCTCCACTGAAGGACATAGTGAGTGTGATTTCATTTCTTAGTTTCTATTTTTGCCTTCAGACTCCTGCCAAGATGGTGCCTAGGCAGAGACACATAAGTCCTTCCTGTGGATGGTCCAGCAGGTTGTGAAAGGGAGAGAGGCTCTGCCCTGGATGTGCTTGACCTTAACCCTAAGGCGGTTGGCTGAGCTGGCCCAGAAATAATTAAAGATATGAACAGGCCAGGTGCTGCACAATCCTGCTCGTGCCTGTAATCCTAGCACTTTGGGAGGCCGAGGCAGGAGGATCGCTTGAGGCCAGGAGTTTAAGACCAGCCTGAGCAATATAGCGAGACCGTGTCTCCCACAAAAAAATAGAAAAATTAGCTAGCATGCCTGTAGTCCCAGCTACTCGGGAGGCTGAGGCAGGAGCATTGCTTGAGCCCAGGAGTTTGAGGTTGCTGTTAACTAGGCTGATGCCACTGCACTCTACCCAGGATGACAGAGCAAGACTCTGTCTCGAAAAAAAAAGATGTGAACAAAAATTAAGCTCCAAATAGGAGAGAGACACAGAGAGAGAAAAGAAGACAAAAGAAGAAAAAAAAGCAAACTATTAATATATGAATGTTCAATAATAGGGCGTTGGTTACATATATAGTTTTCCAACTATACAAGGGAAACTCAATAGCCACAAAAAAGATACTGCTGGCCAGACTGCAAGGGGCCCCTTGAGAACATAAAGCTGGTGTTCAACGGATCTGGCAAACCACTAAAGGAATAGGTTGTCAGATTTAGCAAATAAAAATGTAAACCTCACATTACATCTGCATTTCAGACATATGTCAAATATTTTAACATAAGCCTGTCTCATGCAGTGTTGGGAACATATGTATACTAAAAAATTATTTGTTGTGTATCTGAAATTCAGATTTATTCAGATTTTTACTGGATTTCTTGTGTTTTGTCTGGTAATCCTTTAAGAGGAGGGAGGCCAGACTTTTAATATCAGCCTCATTTTCTAAGTAGATATCAGCCTAGGGGGGCTGGTTCTGTGCTGGGGAGGAGAAACAGTTTGAATAAATGGGCGAGTATCTCCCAGCCTCATTTCTCTCCGTGCCTGCTGGAGAACCCTCAGCTGAACTTCCAGTTCTGTGACAGTTTCAGGAGACAGCAATGAAAGACCCCAAAGAGAACCAACAACAATGTTCAATGAACTGGTGGAAGATGAAAATTGGGGACAATTTGGCGATATATGTCAAGGCCTTGAAAACGTTTAAACCCTTTAGTCTAGTAATTCCATTTAAGGATTTTATCCTAAGGAGACAATTAAGGATACATAAAGATTTAACTATGATTATGTGTAATACAGGTCTGCTGACAACAGCAAAAACCTAGAACAACCTAATACCGAGCCCTAGGGCGTTGCTTAAACCAATTACGGTTCCCTTGCAGAACAGAATTCTACACAGGCATGGAAAATGACGCTCTGAGATGTTATTGCTACGAGAGAATAAACCGTGTAAAAAACTGATTAGGAAATATTATGATCCTATTTTGCAAAGTACATATACATAGAAAAAAGAAGACTCCATTCAAAACGTTACCATGATTATTTTAAAGGAATTTTTAGTTCCTTCATGTGCTTCTCTGTATTTTTAATTTTTGTTCTTATAATAAGCATGTAACATCTGGGTGATGTTTTAAAGTTTTTTTTTTTTCTCTTTCATTGCATGGGCCACCCCTTTCCTTGGAGGCTCCTTTGGGCAGTCTTGGGTCACCAGAGCCTCTGCAGAAGCCTGTCTGTGCCCCTGTGTCTTCAGACACATCTCAAGCCATAGAACCCATGGCCCAGGCCAGCAGCCCATTTGCATGTCCTTCAAGCCTTTGCCTAACTCGGGCGGGGAACCGTTTCGTGTTGGAAGGGCACATTAATTTAGCTGTAATCAAATAAGGTCGCATTCAAGAAACGTCAGATATACTTAAAAAGGTACCTTACTTTGTAAAAATTTACTATGTACTTGATCATTTCAAAAAATGAAAAACATTTGTTAATTTTAAAGTTAACTAACCTTTTAATGACTTTGTTGTGTCTGCTGTTTGTTGGAAAGTATTTGAATATTTGGTTGCAGCATGGAGGTCCGCGGTTTCAGTTGATCCTCTAGGTGGGTATCAGTCTTTTGACCTGAAGGGCATTTTGATTTGGTTAGATAGGAGAATGTAGATTTGCACCAATAAGTGGTTGAAAAGCAAAAAAGCATTTTTCTGCATGATGCTGAAGGCATGGGTATTCTGCTGCATTTTTCCATATTTCAGTTGGATCTTTCTTAGTATAAAACAATGACTTTAAAAGGTCATCTACCGAGAGCTCAATCAGTTCCATCTGTAGTTCTTTAGGTGCAAAGTCGTTTTGATTTGACATGATATCACACAGAAATGCTGCATTCCTATAGAAATCTTCTTTCAGTCATTCACATGGCTGATTCTGTTCTTCATAAAAATTTAACAATCTATTTGCACAGAGATAAAGTTTGGGCCAACACCTGTACCTGCGATAGCCAACACACATTAAAATGATGGGGCAAATCCACACTGAATACCTCATCATTCAACGTTAGCATGTTACAAAACTAACTATGCTGTGTTGCATTTGTAGGAATATAGTTAAGAATACTTATAATTTGTTGCAAAGTTGGTCACTTAGTAGCTTTAGCACAGAGATTTGAGAGCATCTGGATCTGTGAATACTTTTTTAAATCTGTGCGATAAACCCTTCATGTTTTCCTGTTATGGAAGGTACACCGTCTGCACATACACTCACTACATTTACCAAATGCAATCCAGCTTCGTGACATTTATCTTGAAAGTTGCTGAAGATATCTATTCCCTGTGTTCTGTTCACAAGAGTGCCCAAAGCGAGGAACTCTCCATAGCAAAGAAAATCTTCTGTTATGACCCAAATGAAGTATAAAACCTGCACCAAGTTGGTAGTGTCAGTTGATTCATCCAAAGCAATTGAAGAATATATTACTTTCCTTTTGAAGTATTGTACGAAGTTGTTCTGTTAACCTGAAGGCTAGTTTCATGCTGCTGATCAGTTATGGTCCTCCTTGAAAGAGGCAGTTGTTTGTACTTTGAAACATCATCAGGGTCTAAGCGTTCTACAGCTTCAACAATGCATTCTTTCACAATTTCTGCATTACGGAATGGCTTCCCTTTTTCCCTGAGTATATAAGCTACTTTATAAGCTGCTTCAGTGGCATTGTTTGCAGGTCTTCTTGCTGCTTGAAAGAATTGTCTTTGCTTTTGCTTTTCATCTTCAATTTCTGCAATACAACCTTTTGTGCCTTTCCCTCTAATGTAAAATATTTATGGTCCTTATGAGTGTTATAATGCTAATGAGCATTGAATTTCTTTAATGTTGATATTGCAGTATCACAAAGCAAGCAAATCATCTTATCTTTAGCAGAAATAAGATAAGATTGCAATTCCCAATCTTCATTAAAAAAATCTGTTTTCTAGGCCAGGCGCAGTGGCTCACGCCTGTAATCCTAGCACTCTGGGAGACCGTGGAGGGTGGATCATTTGAGCTCAGGAGTTCAAGACCATCCTGAGCAAGAGGGAGACCCTGTGTCTACTAAAAGATAGAAAGAAATTAGCTGGACAACTAAAAATATATAGAAAAAATTAGCTGGGCATGGTGGTGCATGCCTGTAGTCCCAGCTCCTTGGGAGGCTGAGGCAGGAGGATCGCTTGAGCCCAGGAGTTTGAGGTTGCCGTGAGCTAGGCTGACACCACGGCACTCTAACCAGGGCAAAAGAGCAAGACTCTGTCTCAAAAAAAAAAAAAATCTGTTTTCTTCCTTCAGTTTTCTCTTGGTCTTCTTTGACATGACGAGCTGTTAAGCAGACACAATTAAAAAATACTGTTGGGTGCTCACTTCGGCAGTACATGTACTAAGATTGGAATGACACAGAGAAGATTAGAAATTCTAAAAATCTAGAAAAAAATAAAATTAAATAAATAAAAAATACTGTCGAGCTGTGCAACTATTCCCAAATTCCACTTCAAACAGTAACACAGTGCACCATCGTCAAAAGCTGACAACACACTGGTGTGCTCAACCCCCATAAACTCTGGCCAACCAGCCTCGTGTAGTAGTGGTGCCAGAGGCGGGGAAAGTTGGAACTAAACCATGAATGTAGCAGAGGTCAATTTAGCCTTTATGGTTTACTAGTGTTCTAATTGTGCTGGTCAATCTGGGAGGATTATTTCATTCGAACTTATTTTATTCTTTGGTGTTTTAAAATTGTTCATTTTAAAAATAAAATATAAAAGATGAATAAAAATGTATTAATTAAAGTAAAAGGATTTATTCTGTAATATTTGGATTCAGTCAAAAGGCCACACTTTAAGGACCTAGAAGGCCACATGTGGCCTTAAGGTCACAGCTTCCCCACTGCTGTCCTAGCACTTTGGGAGGCTGAGGAGGGAGGATTGTTTGAGCCCAAGAATTTGGGACCAGCATGGGCAACATAGCGAGACCCTGTCTCTGCAAAATAATTTTTTAAAAGTAGGAGAATCACTTAAGCCCAGGCATTTGAGGTTGCAGTGAGCTATGATGACACCATTGCACTCTAGCCCAGGCAACAGAAAGAGGCCCTGTCTTAAAAAAAGAAAAATAAACAGATGAAGAAAGACTCAGAGAAATGCAGTCACTGGAGCATGGTGTGGGCCCCTTTGAGCCTGAGCTGTTAGGTACCAAAACCCTGGCTCCTCATCACTACCTCTTTCTCTTTTTTTTCCTTTCTCCATCTTCTCCTCTCTTCACCTCTCAAAAATTATCAACAAGTTATCTCTGTCAACTCTGTGGTTATAATCCAGGATTTCTCAACTTCAGCATGATTGACATTTTGGACCAGATCATTCTGTGTTGTGGGGGTTGTTCTGTGCACTGTAGGGTGTTTGGCAGCAGCCCTGGCCTCTACCCACCAGATGCCAGTAGCAACAGGCCCCGAACAACACACACACAGTTGTATTTAAAAAATAATCAAATACATCTCTAGGCATTGCCAAATGTCCCTGGGGACCAAAATGGCCCTCACTGAGAACCACTGCTGTAGGCTTATCTCTGCATTAGCTGTGGAAAAGGATTCCAGAGTCCCTCCAGTTGGACGATCGCCTATAGAAACCCACAGGAACAGTCTGTGCTCTTCTGGCAAGTCCAAGCTCATTGGAGGCAGCTGCCACCTGCTAGGACATCCCAGGGTAGGGCTTGAAAAGAGCTTGGCGTGCCTTGGCAACAAGAGATGCAGGCTGAGGCGAGGCATCCCTGCCTCTTCTCCTGAAAGCTGGGATGCTGCGATTGGAATGGAAAACATGGGTAGTTCTCGACCAGCAAGGGGCAGGGTCCCCTACGCTGGTCTGCAGATGGCACTGCTGAAAGGAGCCAGCAGACTGGGCTCTTCACGAAGATGCTGTGGGATGGGGCAGAAAGATCAGTGGACTCTGTCCAAAGGGTCAATTTCTGGTCCTGGTCCTGTCCCACTAGCTGCGTGTGCTCAGCCCATCCCCTCTACCTGTCTCCTCATAGGTAAAGTGAGAATATTAGTGCCGTGCCTCTGTCTCTCCCAAGGACGGCTGTCAGGAGCAAAGTAGGATAGCGCGTCCAAACGGACCCATTCCATCCACTCACCCACTTCACTCTTCTTCGCAGCACCTGAAGTATCATATGTGTGTCTTCCCTCTGTCTCTGCGGCCACAGTGTCAGCTTCCTGAGGGCTTGGTCTTGTTTGCTGCATCCCCAGAGCTAAGGACAGTGGCCAACATAGTAGATGCTCAATAAAGACATGCACAATCAACACACACACATACACCCCATGGGGAAGTGATTTGAAAACATGTCTCAACAGTTGTGGGCATACAATCTCCCTTTGTACTCACTGGTTCTACTTCTGAGAATCTAAACCCCTCTCCCCAAATGAGCAAAAAGCCTTCCATGAATCGATGTTCATCCTACACTGGCCAAAATAGCACAGACACCCGGAACAGCCCATCTAAGTCATCAAGATAAGGGCATAATTACACAACCCTGATACATCTACTTGGTGAAATCCAGGCAATCATTACAAATATTGTCTATAGTAAGGTGAGTTGATTTTCATAGCACACAGACAAAACTATAAGGAGTAATGCCAAATTGCACATGCAACCCACTTGCTGAGCTTATGGAAGGGAACGTCTCCCCATACACTGGTGGTGGGAATACTGTGCACAATCTCTCTCAAAGGCAACTTGGAAATTCCTGTTAAAATACTAAGTGTTCACGTCACTAGAGCCAGCAATTGCATTTCTAGGAATTTATCCTAGAAATGTATTAGGAAACAATCCGATATCTATGAATAGGGGAATAGTTAAATAAATTACTGTATATCAGTACAATGGAATACTATGCAGCTGTTTAAAATGAGGAGATTTGTATGTACCAACATGCACAGAAGCTCAAAATAGATTATTAAGTGGACAAAAAGCTGGGCATGGTGGCTCACGCCTGTAATCCTAGCACTCTGGGAGGCCGAGGTTGGAGGATGGCTTGAGCTCAGGAGTTCAAGACCAGCCTGAGCAAGAGTGAGACCCCATTTCTACTAAAAATAGAAAAATTAGCTGGATGTGGTGGAGTACACTTGTAGTCCCAGATACTGGGGAGGCTGAGGCAGGAGGATCGCTCGAGCCCAGGAGTCTGAGGTGGCTGTGAGCTAGGCTGACGCCACTGCACTCTAGCCCTGGTGACAGAGTGAGACTCTGTCTCAAAAAAAAAAAAAAAAAAAAAAAAAAAAAAAAAAAAAAGGAAACTGAACCCCCCTCCTCACTCCCTCCATATTAAAAAAAAGTAAAAAAAAAGAAAAAAGCAAATTGCAAAATATTTCTGTACAATAACAATGGTGTCCTATATGGTAGTATAAGCATAAGCATTTTTTTTAATTTAGAGGAATACATACCAAACTGTTGACAATGGTTCTCTTTAAAGGATAGGGGGAGATTTTCTCTATGTTTTAAATTTCTGTAATGTTTAAAAATTTTTAACATGAGCTAAAAAAAACTGAACCTGCAGCATGAGCTCTCTTGTATACACAAACAAAAGCCAGGCACGTGCAGATGGGAAGGAACTTTATCAAGGTGCTATTAACAGCGATTGATCATTTCTACGTGGTGAGACGGTGGGTGGTTTTGGCTGTCTCCTTGTGAGGAAGACGTCCACAGTGAGCACGTATGGCCTTAACAAGGGGTAACCCACGCTCACAAGCCCTCTTTGTTTTAGCCGGGGTGGTGCTCAGGGTGCAGCGCTCTGTCAATGTAACCTGCTGTTGCGTGGTGTCCTGTTTCCCCAGGATGGACGACATCCAGCTCTGCAGAGACATCATGGACTTGAAGCAGGAGCTGCAGAACTTGGTCGCCATCCCAGGTAACCATTTGTGGCTTCACCTCGTGTCAAGCAGCTGCTCGGGGCCCCCAGCCCGGCCCATCTGTGCCCCGGGGTCTTGCTGTCTTCTCCTAGCGTGGCCTCGTTCTTGCCGTGCAGCGCTCCCTGGCCGCATGGTTCAAATGCAACTTCACCTTGGGCGGACCCAGGTTCAAGACCTAATTCTTGCCACCTCCTTGACCTTGGGCGAGTCACTTTACTTCTCTGAGACCGAATTCCTCCTCCGTAAATGTGTTAGTAACGGTGATAGCACCTAATGCATTGGGTATAAATGTCTTCGTGCTCAACGAGACAATGCAAGGCAAGTGCTTAGCTTGAATTCTGGCCCAGAGAGTCCAGTAAATATTAGCAGTTACTACCCTTATTATCCTGTTTGGGAGCAAGTAGAGTATACTGGTTACGTGCTCTAACTCTGGAGTCAACCTAGATTTGCTAATTATTAGTGACATTACTTACTTGGCCCCTTTCCCCGCAAAAAGCCTTCCCTGCCCACCTAGGGGGGGTTAGGTGTCTCCGTGGGGCATGTCTGTCTCCAGACTTCATGCTCCTTGAGGGCATGACACTAGGGTTTGGTAGGTGCTAAGGGAAGGTGTATTGACTAAATAAACACAGCTCTAGCCAAAGAAGCCTGGCCTTGGCAAGGAGCAACACAGGCCAGGGAAGCAGCCACCATTGTCCTTGACTTGAATGTTTCCACTATTCTCTCAGTTCAAGAGGTGCGTCCCAAGAGTCTGCTCTACAGCAGGCCCTGAGCTCGGTGCTGGGCACGCAGTGAGGAACACAGAATGACTCCCTCCTGTCCAGGCACACAGTGGGTACCCGTAAGTGACAACAGGTACTGAGCTGTGAGTGCAGAATAATGAGAGCAGCGTTTCCCAGCGTTGACGCTGTTGATGACTACGGCTGTCAAAATGTCAACATCGTCATTTGGGGTTCATAACTTTTTGTTTGGGTTGGGGGGCTCTGTGTTGTGCCGTGTAGGATGTTAAACAGCATCCCTGGCCTCTACCCACTATAGGCCGACAGCACGACCTCCTCCTGCCCTTGCAATTGTGCCAGCCAAAAATGCCTCCAAATGTTGCTGAATGTCCCCCAAGTTGGGGGTTGGGGGGGGTGACATTGCCCCTATCTAAGAACTATTAACTTTAGGGTACTGTGATCTGGGTTCAAATCCAGCCTTAGCAGCTAGGTGACCTTCATCGAACAACTTAATTTCTCTGAGCCTTAAATTCCTTGTTTGTAAAATGAGGCATGCCAATCATGCCACCCTCTCATGGTGGTTTTGAATATCTCATATAACAAATGCAAAGCGTGGGCATGTTCAAACACAGTCTTGTTGTAAGGGTAGCATGTGAAATGATGGTAGAACTGGGTACTATTTCTTTAATGAGCATTTACTAGGTGCCAGCCACTGTGCAGGCCTTGGGAATAAATGAGTGGCTAGACTCTCCTAATTGAAAGGGAGTGACAGCTAGTAGGTATGGGGTTTCTTTCTGGGGTGATTAAGATGTTCTAAAAATGGATTGTGGTGATGGTTGCGCAACTCTGAATACGCTTGGAACAGCTGATTTGCATGGTATGTGAATCATATTGCTATAAAGCTGTTACCAAAAAAAGTTAAATGTCAAACACAAAACAATAAAAGAATAGGGGAAAAGTACCGAAGTCTAGACATCACACACTAGAAATTGTGTTGCAATTGATCAGGTGTGAGGCTCTGGCATTGGTCATTTTTAAAAGCTTCCCACATGATTGCGATGAACAGCCAGGATTGGGAACCACCAGGCCTGTCCTACTGTCTCATTTTATAGCCCTCCAAGGAATAGTTTGGTCGAAAGGTATAGAAACCCATTCGCACTTATGTGAGCACAAAGCTTGCAATGACTAGGAGGGTGATGGAGTCCCATGGAGCCCTAGGTCATTGTTCCCTGGAGCTGCCCTAACAAGTTAACACAAACCAGGTGGCTTAAACAACAGAAATGAATTCCTTTACAGCTCGGGAGGCCAGACCTCCAAAATCAAGATGTGAACAGGACCACGCTCCTTTCTAAGACTCTAGCGGACAATGTTTCTTTGCCTTGTTCAGCTTCTGGTAGCTCTACACGATCCTTGGTGTTCTGCGGTGTGTAGCTGCGTTTCTCCTATCTCCTCCTCCATCATCACATGGCTTCTTCCCTGTGTGCCTCTGTGTCCCCTCCTCTTCTTACAAGGATACCGGTGGTTGGATTTAGGGCCCATCCTAAAGAGTATGACCTCATTTTAGCTTAACCAATTACATCTGCAAAGTAACTTCCACATTACTTTGGAAATGGGTATTTCCAACTAGGGTAGACATAAATTTGGGTGAGGGAGAGAGAAAAAGACACTATTTCCGTATGGGGTAAATATGAATTTTATGAGTGTCCTAGTCTGTGTGGGCCACTGTAACAAAAATACCATAGACCAGGTGGCTTATAAACAACAAACATTTATTTCTCATGGTTCTCGAGGCTGGAAAGTCCAAGATCAAGGTGCCGGCAGATTTGGGGTCTGGTGAGGGCCTGTTCCTCATAGGCAGTGGCTTCACTGTGTCCTCACGTGGTGGAAGGAACCAGCAGGCTCCCTTGGGCATCTTCTATAAAGGCCCTAATCCCGTTCATGAGGGCTCCACCACGTGGAGCCTTCCCAAAGGCCCCACTTCTAAATAGCATTGCCATGGGGGTAAGGATTTCAACATTTGCATTCGGTGGGGACACACACATTCAGACCATAGCAGGAGGAGACACTATTCAACTCACTACAGACATGAAGCCCAGCCCAGCCCTACAAGGGTCTGGAACCAGGAACAGGAAAGCCAATGGAATATTCTTCCCCCCAACTGACTCCCATTTTGAGTGCATACCCTGTTTCCTCCCTCCAGCTCATGAGTGGAGCAAGGCCATTCCACCTCCCTGCCATGATCTCCCCACGCAAGTCTCCTGAATTTCCCAGGAGACTGATGGGCCCAGTGTGGGTCACCATCTCCTTCATGGGAGGGAGGATTCCCAGGGCCCCCCATTGGCTCGGCAGGATCCGTGGGAACCCACCGAGCTCCCACGTGTCAGGGCAAAGGGAGAATGAGTGTGGGGCCCCTGGTCTGCCAAGGCAACTGCAGGCCAGAGGGGCTCCCCTCCAGGGCATGTGAGAAACTGGGTGGTCTTTGGAACAGCACAGCTGACCAGGGCTGGTCCATGGCAGGAATATCGTAACGCAACATTTAAAAAATCAATATGCATGCAAAAATAAATCCATGATGAGCAAAATACCAAAAGTATAATTAGAGACGGGATCAATACTGCCATTTTGTGCACAGAGGCCAGGGATGCTACAACCTGCAGGGTGGGGTTGGTCCCGCCCCCAAATGCCATTGACTTCCCCACTGAGAAACACGACTCAGATGAAGTCCTGAGGCCGGTTAGCAACAGAGCCCAGTCCCATGGAGTCCCCAGAAACCAGTTCTTCCCCATCACTTTTGGCAGAAGTTCAGATGTCAGAGTTCTGTGAGAGCCTCTTTCCTCTCCTGCCTTTGTCGTCGCCTGTCCCCCACCTTCCGCTCTGTCCTCCTCGGTGAGAGCCTTTCTCTGTTCCCTGGACCAGTGCCAGGTTTCTAGATAGATTTAGCTGAGTTCAGGGGGGAAAATCCCTGATGTTTCTGGCAACACATCAATAACAGGATTAAGTCGAGAAAACCACGAACAGCCAAGAAAATCATGTTTCTTGAGCCAGAGTCAGAAAATGATTCGCCAACTACTGGGTGGTGAGTGGGGGGTTTCTGTGATGATAGAACACCTGGGGGTCCTTCCTGCCTGGAGGGCTTCTCGAGGACCAGCCGAATGTCTCGCCCCGTCTCCACGGCCCCCCCGCCACGACCTTAGAGCTGGGGGCGCACAGGCTTGGCTGTGGGGCCGTGGGCACCTTCCCCTTGAATATGAAAATGGTCTCTTGGTAAAAGTAGTGCGTGTCCTAGGGTTGTTAGGAAGGATTAAAGCAGTGGTGTTCAACTGGGCGTGATTTTGTCCCCTATGGAACATTTGGCAATGTCTGGAGACATTTTTAGTTGTCACAACTTGGTGGGGGAGGGCGTGCTACTGGCATATAGTGGACGGAGGCCAGGGATGTGCGAAACATCCTTCAGTGCACAGGGCCGCCTTGTACACCAGGGAACTATCTGGTCCCACATGTCGACGGCGCTGAGGTGGAGAGACCTAGATTAAATGAAACTGTCAGCTCATGATGATACGAATAGAATTCTAATAGCTGCAGTTTATTAAGCACTTCCCGTGTTTGCACACTTAAAATGTTTGCTTTTCCTTCATTAAATAAGTATTTATTTCTTTTGCACCTGGTTTGGTAAATATTGAATCTGGAGGGCATTTAATCATTAAAACAATAGTGACAATGTAAAATAATGGTGTGTAATAATAGCAGCTAACTTTTCATGAGCGCTTCCTATGCACCAGCCAGTGAGCTAGGTATTAACATTTTCCTTGGTTTAGATCTCTTAAAACTTGCAACAACTTTATGATTATCTGTGTTGAGAGACTGGAAGCTCAGACAGGTTGAGGAATGTGCCCAGAGTCACACAGCTAGGAAGAGTGGGGAGCTGGGGCATCAAGCCAGGACCGTGTGATTCTACAGGGAGGACTCACTGTTAGAATAGGAGCCGTGGGCCAGGGACCAGTTAGGAGGCCACGGCATGGTCCAGGGAGACATGAAGGTGGCCTGGGCACAGGAGATGACTGGAGCAGGTGAGAAGCAAGTTGGAGGGTCCAATGGCAAGCCGCTGGGGACATTAGGAATCAGGTGTGTGATGCCAGCAGGCAGGGGGGAAGTTGGCCAGCTGGGAGTTCTCAATGACAAGCAGGTGGGCGATGTTGGCAAGTGCAAGGGTCGCGTCCTCAAGCAGGAAGGTAGTGCCCGCAGGGGGGAGGTGTTGACAGGGAAGGTACGTGGCGCACAGCAGGCAGGTGAGCAGCACTGGCCAGTGACTCGGAGACTCAGGCCAGTCACGGGTTGTGAGCTGTGCAGCCCACTTCTGTGATTAGGCGGCTTCTCCCAGGAATCGCTGGAGGTGCCGCAGCTGAGGGGGGAGGCTGGGGGATGCCTCGATTGGTGAGAGATAGGAAATGTGGATGAATGACTAGGGGACAGATGTTTTCAGGTGCTGGGGGCCCAGCAAATGCCACGTGACCCTGGCCAAGCTCTGGGGAGAGGGGCTGGGCATCTGGGAGTGCCAGAGTGCTGTCCGGAGTTATTCGCGGAGGACAGTCGCACCACGGGGCCCTGGCACGTCTGTGGGTGCTGGTGCTCACTCGGAGGAGGCTGTGAGGGATTTGGGGGATCAGACCCCAGGGACCCACCACGGCAGGAGTGACACCGCCATTGTCCATTGCAGCGATGGCTGGGAATGGGGGGTGGCTAGCAGTTCCGCTGCCCTTCTTCACTGGGCAATGGGAGACGCCAGCTTCCTCTCCTGTCTCTCCTCACCTCTGGCTCTGCTTCCAGATCTAGAAGGAATTGTCCACACCTGTTGTAGGCAGACAGACAAGCTGCCCCACGTGTTTTACTCTGAAGGGGTCTGAGCAGAAGGAGCCAGAAGTGGGTTTAAGTCTTTGTCTCCAAGTGTCCTCAAACCTCTCTCTTTGTTTTTCTCTTTGGCATCCCAGCCCTTGGTGTTCGGGACAGCGTTACCCTCGCCACAGAGTAATTCCCTCCTGGCTCACCCACACGAGCCCCTCCTCACCCTCTGCCCTCCACAGAGCCCCCTTGCTGTGTCGTTAGCGTTTACCGAGTGCTCCCTGCCAAGGCCACGCTCCCGGCTAAGCCATTTGCTGACACCACTGTGTGTGTTTTACAGAGGAGGAAACTAAGGCGTTGAAGGGTCTCAGTGCTTGGAGCCAGCATTCCCTCCCCGGCCCCTTGGACCAAGTGCCTTCGATAGTCACCCTCATCTGTTTCTTTGCCAATGTTTTCTTCCAGAAAAAGAAAAAACCAAGCTGCAGAAGCAGAGAGAGGATGAGCTGATCCAGAAGATCCATAAACTGGTGCAGAAGAGAGACTTCCTGGTGGACGATGCAGAGGTCGAGCGGTTACGGTGAGTGGGCAGGTGTCTGCGAGCACCAGCTTCCTTCCAGAACCCATCGTCCGCTGCTGGGACTCCCAGCCTTGCCTAGCACGCATGGCCTCAGCGTCAGTCCTCGGACACTGCATCCAAATGAAGCCCAGCCGTCTGGCCTGAGGACCCAAATTTAGGTTTCAAGAGAAACCCAAATCCAACTCCAAAAAGTCTTGCAAAAGTCTGTGTATCTTCAGTGAATGTCGTTCAAGGAGATGACCAGGGAGGAATTATATTACATACCTAACACATGGCAGATCTTCCTACACATCCTCCCAACTCATCAAGGCAACTTCTCAAAACTTCTCCTGCAGTTGGAGCCCTCCACAAGAAGGGAGGCCCTCAGGGCCCCTTCCAGCCCAGAGGGCAACTTCTTCTTTATTCTGTGCTCTCAGAGACCCCTCTCCAAGGCCCCTGGGATGTGCCTGGCCTAGCTCAACCAGGCTGGACCCACCAACTTTATCCTGGTGACCCTGGGAAGAGCTAAGGTGACTTGTTCTCTCAGACTTGCCATGTACCTTCTGGGAGTACAGGGGAATAGGGTAGCTTAAAGGTACAGGGTCAGGAGAGGTGTTGCCTGGCTCACTGACCCCCAGCAGGGAGCCTGGGTCCTGTAATGCCCCAGCCTGTGCCCTGGGGTCTCATCCTAGCTCTGGGTAAATATTTACCCCATTGTTATGTGTCTCTGGTTCAGAGCAGGATCATCAAATGCAACATACACACATAACACACAACAACATATATGCACCATCCACAAAACCTGACACTTGGTTCCACGCACTAACCTACGGTCTCATTTCATTGGTTCCTTGAAGTTTTCTTTGCTTACTGTACTTTCCTCTTCTCTTTTACACATCTGCCTTCACAGGGAGCAAGAAGAAGACAAGGAAATGGCTGATTTCCTGAGAATCAAGTTAAAACCTCTAGACAAAGTAACCAAATCTCCAGCCAGTGAGTGCATACATTGTTCCTTCTCCTCCTCCAAGAAAGGGAAAAGGACATTTTAAAGAGGTCTGGGAGCCACAGGGGGCACAGCAAAATGCTTTCTAGAGATCCAACTTGAGCATGAGATGGCAGCTGGCAGGGCCAGCTTCATGGGCCTGCAACTTATGCAGATGCCCAGGGCCCCACACCTAGAAGGGTACCTTGCTTGGTTTAATGTTCTGTTATTGCTGTCTTGAAATTCTTAAAAATTTTGGAACAAGGGGCCCTTAGTTTTATTTTGCACTGAACTCCACAAACTATGTAGCTAGTTCTGGCAGTAGCTGTCCCTCCCTAATCACATGGTTTGGTGAATTCCATAGAAGGAACTGGGTGGCCACTTAGGCTCAGGGAGCCCTGGCCTCTGTTAGGGCTGGAAACACTGGAGGAGCTAGAAGCACACTTCTCAGAATGTTAGCCTCACAGGATACCCAGAGCAAAAAGGGTTCTGTGTGAAATAAGTTTGCGAAATGTTGTATTCTTGACCCTATTTGGAGGGTCCCGATGTTCATTAGGATATTGAAGTGATAATGGATCCTGCTGTCAAAGAACTGTCTTCTTTATGTCTACTCGGTGTTTCTCAATTGTGTCTAACTGCCGTATTAGTGAGGCCTCTATAAGAAATGGAGGCTGCGTGCAGTGGCTCACATCTGTAATCCTAGCACTTTGGGAGGCTGAGGCAGGAAGATCACTTGAGGCCAGGAGTTTGAGACCAGCCTGAGCAAGAACGAGACCCTGTCTCTACAAAAATAGAAAAAATTAGCAGAGCATGTTAGCACGTGCATGTAGTCCCAGCTACTCAGGAGGCCAAGGCAGGAGGATCACTTGAGCCAAGGAGTTTGAGGTTGCAGTGAGCTATCATGATGCCACTGCACTCTAAGACCAGTGACAGAGCAAGACCCTGTCTCCAAAAAAAAAAAAAAAGAAAAAGAAAGAGGAAAAGAAAAGAAGAAAATAAACAGGAAAAAGAGAAATGGATGCCCAGTTCAAACGAATCTAAGCAAAAAAGGGGATTTGTTGGAGGAACAGCAACAAGAACTAGGGCCTCAGGGACTGAGCACTATTAGCTCCCTCACTTTCCTTCTCTTTCTCATCCCTGTCCCTCTTTGCATGTTGGCTCGTTTTCTCCTGCTACATGGGCCTTCTCTATGGGGCCAGAACTCCAGGCTGATAACTTAGAAGCTCTGAGGCAATGCCACAGATTCTTTCCCCTGGTGTCTAAATACATAACTCTCAGGGAAAGATTCTAATCAGTTCTTGGATCATGTTCCCAACTCTTACTGTCACCAAGAGGCTGGGGTACTGTGCTTGGCCTCGTCTGTGTGACATGCCACTCCTGCAGCCACAGGGACATGGTCTGTTACCAGAGGAAGGGGGACTGGGCATCTTGCTGGGAAAACAAAAAACAAAAGCTGCCACTATCTATACAACCGCAAACCCAGTTTTCACTGACCATCCATTAACATCCCATGGAAACATGGTTGTAAGTGTGGGGAGTGAGGGAAGAGAAGAACTATGGTCCTTTCTACTGGCCCCTAAAACCACAAGGCACACGATCACTGCCTAAATCCAGCGTCCTCAGTGGACTGTCTCTGCCATGAAAGGCAAAGTAGAAAAACTCCACCTAGAAGCATGGAGAAGGAGCAAGGAAACTTGCCTTCTGTGTAGCGTTATGGATGGAAAACAGAGATGATTCTGGCAAGAAATCAAAGCACCAAGTCTGCACCACATGCAAGGGGCCTGGTATTTACACTACTCATCTGGTGCTGGAATCCCAAGTTGAAAAATAAAAACTACTCTAAAACCAGTGAAATCTCTAGGACCTTATCAAGAGCAAATGCAAAACTGCTAAGTAGGATCCTTCTGAATCCTGTGGTACGTAGCACTCCCACAGGTAAAACAACCCCCATGAAGATGAGCTCTCAATAAAAATTAAAAACCCATGAATAATTGAATCACCATGAGGGGAATCAGTAGATGCAACACAGAGAATGTCCTCCCAAGAACCAGAAATAATAGAACTATTTAAAAGAGACAATAAACTAAGTGTATTTAATTTACTAAAGAAATAAGAGAAGGAATAAAAACCAAAATAGCAGGATGCTTTGAAAAAAGAATCGGTGGACTTGCAAAAAATTAGCCTTCTAAAAAAATTATTGTCACTGACATAAAAAGTCAATGGATTAAATACAGAGACATAGCTGAAGGGAGGATTCGTAAATTGGAAGGCAGACCTGAGAAAATTACTCAGCATGCAGCACAAAGAGAAAAAGAGATGGGAAATACAAAAGAGAGATTATGAAACATAGAGGCTAGAATGAGAAAGTCCAACTTACAACTGGTAGTCATTCTAGAAGGAGATAAAGAATGGGAGGTTGGAGGTATTTAAAAAGTATGAGCAATTTCAAGAATTGACAAATTCTTCACTCAGATTGCAGTGACTTGAACGAAATTCCCCATTTTCCATTTGCCAAATACTTCTTGAATGCCGGGCGATGTGCTGGGCTTGGCCGGTATGATGGTGAGGAGAGCTGACTAGGAGAAGGGCTAAAAGCTATGGTTGAAAGCTGAGAATCAAAAGCCCATGTGCCGAAGGAAAGTGGGAACAGTTACCATATAAAATGCACGTCAGCTCTCCACACCACCTGAACAAGGCCTTGGAACAATAATACCTGGCCAGGGGTTGGGTTGGGGCTGGGGCTGCAGATGGTCGGGGCTCTCCTCACCTCACCTCTTTCTCTCTGTCCTTTCTCCCTCTGTGCTCCTGTCCTGCTGCAGGCTCCCGGGCAGAGAAGAAAGCAGAGCCCCCGCCTAGCAAGCCCACAGTGGCCAAGACAGGGCTGGCACTCATCAAAGATTGCTGCGGGGCCACCCAGTGCAACATCATGTAGTCCCCACGTAGGGTGCTCCCAGGGCCATGGGGACCCCCCCCAACCCTCTTGTCTTCACAGCCCCCATTTCGCTGGGGCCCAAGAGCTCTCCAAGGCAGAAGGGGTTGAAGGTAAGCCCGTGACTGTCGCCCGGGCCATGGTGCGGCCGGCGGGCCAGGCCACCCTGTACAGAGTGTAGCAATAGGGAGTCCCTCACTGTCGCATGGCCCTCCCCAGAGCATGCCAAACCCAGGAGTCTGTCTCACTGTTATCCAACCACCAGGAAAGGTCCTCCCTGAAAAAAGTATATCTCCACTTCTATCTAGCTGTATCTAACCCACCATGCGAATGAACTGGGAGAGGGGCATGCTCCCCAGGTGTGTGTAGTTGTGACTTTTCAACAATCTAGCGCCATGTTGGACACATCCCCCATCCACCCTCCTAGCTCTGCTGTCAGGCCTGCCCCACATGGGCACAGGCCCCGTCCCCTGTTTGTCCTCTCCCAGTGGCTGTGCCCTGGAGGGCTCCACACAGCTCACGTGTCTCTCAGGCACCGTCTGCATAGCGTTCTTGGAGGCACAGAGGGCCCATCTGTAATGATTGAGCTTGTGTATGGTGTCGTGGTCACATCTCCTGCTTCTTCCTATCCTGTGTCTGGGCACAGTTCACATCAGGGAGGCGTCCACTGAGCTCTCAGCTTGCCATGTCCACCCCAGGTGGACACGTGGAATGGAGTGGGGCTGGGGGGACCTGGGCCGGTGCGCAGAAAAGGTGGCAGATAGCTGGAGGCTCCAACACCAAGGCCAGGGTGGACGAGAAGGAGACCCAGAGCAGATGCTGACCCAGGCACTGCACCCCCCGGGGGCCACTGCAGAGATGCCAGCGGACGCCACCTCACCAGCCCAACACACAGACCTCCGTCAAGAACAGCACCGGGCGGGAGAGGCAGCCTGACCCGACCATGCCCCAGCACTTGGTGGCCTGTCTTAACCAGCCACCAAACAGTTCCACCCATGTAACTTGATGTACATTTGCTACAGCCAGCCCGGCACAGCCCGTGTGACCTCTCTGTACGTGTGTGTGTCGTGACCGGCCTAAGTAGTTAGCGTAACTCAAGATTTGCTGATGTGCAATCACCCATCAGAGAAAATAAAAATGGAAACCATGTACACAGCATTTTAAAAGTTTTTACTTTTTTCTTGATTATGGAAGTAATCCATGTACATAGTAAATCATTTTAAAAGTAAAAAAGTTTTTTTTTAAACACCATTATTCTTCCAAATCAAGACCACGTTGACATCTTGGCATGTTTCCTTCCAGTCTTTTTTTTTTTTTTGTGCATTTCTTTTTTCATGATTGACATCATATTGTATCATTTTATAACCAGGTTTTTTTCCACTTATTATATCACCACCGTTCTCCCACATCATTAAAAGCTCTTTGTAAACATTAAACATTCTTCATAAATCTTACCAGTGGCTGCTTAGTAATCCATCTTGTGGCTATACTGTAATTTATCTAACCATTTCCTCACTGTTGGACATTTAGACTGTTTCTGGTTTTTCCGTATTATAAATAATGTCACGATAAACATCCCAGAGGATGAAGTTTCATCTGAATTTCTGATTTTCCCTTAAGATAAACTGCTAGAAGTAAAATTTTGGGGCCATGAATGAGCGGCATTTTCAAAATATTTGTAAATCGAAAGTTAATCTGAATGTGTCTCAAGTCACGGCAGTTTTGGAGTTGACGCAAAGTGTCTCCGATGGTGGGTTCGACGGGCCCTTCCCAGGGGCAGCACGACCTCAGTCCTCCCACTGTCTCGGATGTGGTCGTGCGCAGCCCAGGCTTTGGTCTGCACGCTGCTTCCTGCCATTCCGACGCTGGAGAGGGTCCACCATGCTGGCCCCAGGGACACTGTGTCCTTCACTCCCCTAGACCAAGCATGAAGCCAGACTGTGTCAGTGTCCTAGGGCTGCCATAACAAATGACCTTATAGTAGGTGGCTTAAAACAACAGAAATTTATCCTTTCAAAGTTCTAGAGCCAGAATTCTAAAGTCAAGTTTCTGCAGGGCCCTCTTCCCTCCGAAGGCTGTATGGATCCTTCCTCGCCTCTTCCCACTCCTGGTGGCTCCTGGTGTCCCTTGGCCTTTCTTGGCCGCACCACTCCAGTTTCTCTGTCCTCACCTGGCCTTTCCTCTGTGTGTGTCTCTGTGCGTCCTCTGCTTATTTTATAAGGACACCAGTCATTGGATTTAGGGCCCACCCAGATCCAGTGCGATCTCGTCTCCATCCTTACCTTAATTACTTCACCAAGGCCCTACTTCCAAATAAAGTCACAGTCTGAGGTTCCAGGTAGACATGAATGTTAGCGGGGGACACTGTTCAGCCCACTGCAGACCTTTCCCACTCTAATTTGCAGTGAAATCTCAGGCTGCCAAGGGCCCTCCACCCCCCCTCCCCCGTAGAAAACACGGGTCCAGGAGGCCTGACTCGGACCAATTAGACGGTCACTCACTGATCCAACAAAGCAAAGGAGATCGAACCCTCATAAACGTCCTGCCTCTAGTACTTCTGCTAAGCTCTGGAGTAAACCTACTTTATGTTGCTGCTATTCCTATTGATTTTTTTTTTAAAAACAAACAAAAAACTCATTTATTTAGGCCATCGCAGGAGAACAGAAGAAAGTAATAATTCAGTTTGTTGCCGGATCACCAGGGCCACCTGCAAAGCTGGGAAACCTTGCAGACCGTGAGCTTGGGTACACCTAGACTTGCTCCTTTTGGGAGCCATGGGGGAGGATGACGCAAGGAATAACAGTCCGGGCACGGTGGCTTAACGCCTGTAATCCCAGCACTTTGGGAGGTGGGAGGATTGATTGCTTAAGGCCTGGAGTTTGAGGCTGCAGTGAGCTAAGATGGGGCCCATCTAGCCTGGGCGACAGAGCAAGACTCTGTCTCTAAAAAAACAAAACCCCAACCTCCCAGCCCCACACACGAACCCTGAAAAAAGGAATGACATTGGCCGGGCGCGGTGGCTCACGCCTGTAATCCTAGCTCTCTGGGAGGCCGAGGCAGGTGGATCGCTCAAGGTCAGGAGTTCGAGACCAGCCTGAGCAAGAGCGAGACCCCCGTCTCTACAAAAAAAAAAAAAAATAGAAATTATCTGGACAACTAAAAATATATATATA